>JARQZK010005205.1:152500-165104 GCA_030704885.1 Cynegetis impunctata
CCAGAGCCACTTTCCTTAAGTTGAAGAAGGTCCTATGAGGTAAAAAATATTGGTCTGAAACTTAAAATAAACCTTGTAAGATGCTACATATTCTCAGTACTGTTGTACGGGGTCGAGAGCTGGACACTTACGCATACGTTGCTGCATAAATTTGAGGCATTTGAGATGTGGGTGTATCACATAATACTACGCATAAGCTGGGTAGACAGAGTAAGTAATGAAAAAGTCTTAAACCGCCTGACGAAGGAGAAAGAAATTATTAAAACAATAAAAGCTCGGAAACTAGAATAGTTTGCCCATGTGATGCGACACCCAGGACGATACAACATATTACACCTGATAATACAAGGTAAAATAGCCGGAAGAAGAGCACCAGGCCGCAGCAGAACATCGAGTCTCTGGAATCTGAGAGACTGGTTCCAGAAATCAACGACATCTCTGTTCCGAGCAGCGAGTAACAAGATAATGCTAACTAATATGGTGGCCAACATGATGATGACCTACGTTTATTTGACGGACAGGGTACAAGAAGAAGAAGAATAAGATATATATATATATATATATATATATATATATATATATATATATATATATATATGTATATATATATATATATATATATATATATATATATATATATATATATATATATATATATATATATATATATATATATATATACACGGTGTCCCGAAAATAACATGCCAGAGTGACACTGGAGGTAGATTGGCTTCAGGTCAATCAGATAACATCAACCTAACTCAAGTAAAAGTTTTCTGGTTTTCGAGATATTGCCACTCTTATGTTTTTTTCAGAAATCTATACTTTTTGGTCATTTTCTCGCCCGTTTTTGATATAAATAACTTCTAACTTATGGTTTTTTTTCTTGTGCTATCATCAATAGTTGTTTGAAATAATCGACCTATCATTTCATCAAAAACTAGCTTGAAGTTGTTCCAATTTAATTTAAATCCGAAAACCTTAACTGAAGTTTGTAACAACGCTAAAATACATAAGCTCTTATAGACATACATACAAACATATATATATATATATATATATATATATATATATATATATATAAACATATATATATATATATATATATATATATATATATATAGAGAGAGAGATATATATATATATATATATATATATATATATATATATATATATATAACAACACTTGATGAAACATTCTGTATTATCAAAATGAAAACACACTTGATCTTCGTATTAATTTTGTTACATATGGGACTCTAAGAAATCATAATATCGTTCAATACAGGGATTGAGATTACATTCATATCGATTCGAGGTAACATTCATATCGAGATGGAAAATTTTCAAGGTGTTCTCATGAAATTTTTTTTACATATTTGTTCAAGAATCCTAGGAATCAAAAAGATTCGATGAAAATTAATGAATATAGTAATGAGTACAAGAAATCGTTATTTTTCCTCCTGAGTAATCTCCTCTCCATCATCATTTAACAACCTTGTTATTTGTTGTTTTCCTTCCCTCATTATTGTCTTTAGTTGTTTTAGACTTTTACGTTCTTTTAGGGTTTCCCCTATCTTCATATTTTTGTGTTTTTGTTATCTTCTCTTACTTTTTTCCTTATAGTTTTATTTAGATGAGATATAGTCTCTTTGTCATTCATGCGATCCTTTAGCATCCTTGTTAGTTATTCAATTAATTGTTGAGTTTCCTGACTTAGTTTGTGGTTCGTTTTCTTTAATTAGATCTTATTACTTGAGTTGTTTTCAGTAGGTTTTTTGTTATTTCTGTGTTCATGGTGTCTATGTCCGAACACTGCTCCAACTGCATATATTCCTGTATGATCTCCACATATTTTTTTGCTTGTTGTTTTATTTCTTCACCCTCTATTTTTCTTTTTTCAGATCTTATCAGTTTTCATCTTTCTTTATATGTGTTGGTTGTTATTGTCGTCCTACCTTTATACATCGTGTGCAGCACTGAAGTATCTAGGACTACGTTTTTATTATTACAAATGACGTAGTCAATCTCGTTTTTCACATTTGCGCCTGGACCCTGCGAGGTCCAACTCCGTTCTCGTGGTTTTTTAATATATTTGTTCATTATATACAGATTTCTTTCGCTAATATAGTTTACCAGCATATCATATCTCTAATATTTCTTATTCCTAGTCGGAATAGGCCTATTCCTTTCTCGTTTGAATTTTCTTGAATTCTTACTTTCGCATTGAAATCTCCCATAATTATTGTGTATTTTGTCTTGTTTTTGTTCAAAGCTTCGTTAATGTGTTCGTATAATGTTTCCATTTCTTCTTCGTGATCTGTGGTATGAGCGTACACTTGTATTATGTTACATTTGTATCTTTTGTTTATTTTTATGTCTATTGCAATCAATGCTGCCACGGCATGATATTGAGTGATATAAGCGATTTTTGTTCTATTTATTAGTATTTTGACCCCGCCAAGTTTTTGTTCTTCGTTGCCTTTATAAAACAGCCTTTGGCCGCTTTTCAATGGTATACAGTTTTCGCCTTTTCTTCTTACTTCCGATATTCCTATAATGGTCCATTTAATTTTGTTTTGTTCACGTTCAAATTCTATTAGCTTTTCTCCATGTCCTAGAGTTCTTGTATTAAAAGTAGCAATATACCATAATGTTCTTTTTCTCGATTTTCTTTCTCATTCTGAGTCAGACGCCCTTTGCAGCCGCTCATTCTGAGTCAGACGCAACGTGCTGGTTTTGGACCGCCCTGAGTATTTAATTTCCCCGGTACCACCTGTATCTGGGAGGCGTTCCCCTATCCGCCACCTGGGGATAAGCCTGATGGAGGACCAGCAACCCCACACGTGGGTTTTCAGTATTAATTTTTCATTTATTCAACTTGTATTGTTTGACATTTGTTTTATACTGCTGTTATAATTTCCAGAAGTCCTAAGAAGATCAAAGTACCTATTGCATATTTATGAATGAAAAACTAATTTAAATTATATATGATTTGAATTATATGAATTATTAACCAATATAATACTCTTTAATTCCTTCTTAGAGACTTAATTTATTGATAACTTATTTTGTGGTATAACTTGATTAACTTCAGAGATGAGCATTATTTTTTCACAATTTTCATTCTATTATTTCCTTTTAAATATAATTTCGCGAATAATCATTGCTTTCCTTCCGACCTAAGTCCATCCAAATTTATTCAGTGATTGTGAGCTCTAAAGTTTGAATTAATACTTGAACACCAACTTCTACAGATTATTCGTATATTATTTATTGCCATGCATCAGAATAGTCTGATGAAGGGTAAATGTCTAGATGTAGGTAATGTCGACAATATAGAAACAGTGAATTTCAATTATCTCAAGAAACTTGAAATTGCAATTAATGGCTTTTGGGTGTTATTCAATATGTCTTAAGAGTTATCTAATTCTATCTTATATCTATTCCGTTGTCATATTGGAGTATCATGAGTCTCGTCATGTAGCATTTGATTAGTTGAAACTGCTCAATTTATTTATTTATTATTGAACAATTTCATATGAATCGCAATAATGTATCAGTGTTATTTGTGTACGCTTTTATGTGAATTATATAAACATTGATTCAATTTATTAATTATAACTATTTGAATATTCGAAATACATAATGATGATTAATACTAGAACATCATAACATCGTAACATACAAATTGAAGTTGTTTTTTACTACTATAATAATATTCTGTTTCATATATTTTATAAGCGTTTTTATTCGAGCTCAATTCTATTATCTGGAGAGGAAGATGAGCATTGGATCAATATAGAAGCAGACAATATACATATTACTTCAAACCTGAAAAATAATAATATTATCATTCAAAAAATTATGGAGTTTTGTGTTTTTACGATTCAGTTGTCAATGTTTGTTCACACAAAAAATTCAAATTATTTTCCAATCGCTGACATATGGAATTCTCTGTGATTTCATTTTATGATTCTCACTACTTCTATTTAACAAAGAATTATTCTTATATGAGGATATAAAGAAGCCTTGTAATCTGGATTCTTTGATTTATTTAATTATTAATAGTTTTATATTGTTTTAACGTAATTACAAGTTTTAAAAAAAACATTAGAAAAGGGACGACTGATTTTACCCTGAAGAATGGCGGTTGTAGTGAAATGGTGGTGAATGGTGAAAGCGCTCTCATAACTAAGAATCACACGGCAGACTGGCCGTGAACATTTAATAAACATCTCATAGATACACTGTTCAATTTAGCCAAATATTAATCACTCAAAATAAGGTTCTTCGAGAAAAATACTTGTTAGCATAGCAACAATGTGCCCATAATTTCTGAATTTCATCGTATGACATGTTTGGAGATACATGTTCATCTCATAATTGAATCACCTTGTTTAAATAATATAATAACATTTAATTTAACTCGACATAAATATTTACTAGCCATACTATGTCTTTGACAAAGAAATGCCACATCAAGTTTTTCTGTGATGACCCATAAAATAATTAGCTCTTATTTTGAATATATATATATATATATATATATATATATATATATATACAATTAAGTAAGTAACTGCCGATAGTTCTTAAAAAATATATAAATTATAGCTGGGTATTGCCGAATACCCAGCTATAATTAATATATTTTTTAAAAACTATCGGCAGTTACTTACTTAATTGTATATATATATATATATATATATAGAATATATATATATATATATATATATATATATATATATATATATATATATATATATATATATATATATATATTCAAAATGAAAGCTAATTATTTTATGGGTCATCACAGAAAAACTTGATGTGGCATTTCTTCGTCAAAGATATAGTATGGCTAGTAAATATTTATGTCGAGTTAAATTAAATGTTTTTGTATTATTTAAACAAGGTGATTCAATTATGAGACACGCCTTTGATGAACATGTATCACCAAACATGTCGTACGATGAAATTCAGAATTTATGGACACATTGTTGCTATGCTAACAAGTATTTTTCTAGAAGAACCTTATTTAGAGTGATTAATATTTGGCTAAATTGAACAGTGTATCTATGAGATGTTCATTAAATGTTCACGGCCAGTCTGCCGTGTGATTCTTAGTTATGAGAGCGCTTTCACCATTCACCACCATTCCACTACAACCGCCATTCTTCAGGGTAAAATCAGTCGTCCCTTTTCTTATGTTTTTTTTAAAACTTGCAATTACGTTAAAACAATATAAAACTATTAATAATTAAATAAATCAAAGAATCCAGATTACAAGGCTTCTTTATATCCTCATATAAGAATAATTCTTTGTTAAATAGAAGTAGTGAGAATCATAAAATGAAATCACAGAGAATTCCAGATGTCAGCGATTGGAAAATTTTTCTGTGAACAAACATTGACAACTGATTCGTAAAAACATAAAACTCCATAATTTTTTGAATGATAATATTATTATTTTTAGGTTTTAAGTAACATGCATATTGTTTGCTTCAATATCGATCCAATGTTCATCTTCATCTCTAGATAATAGAACTCTGCTCGAATAAAAACGCCTATCGAATATATGAAACAGAATATTATCAAAGTAGTAAAAAACAATTTCAATTTGTATTTTACGATGTTCTAGTATCAATCATCATTATGTATTTCGAATATTCAAATAGTCATAATTAATAAATTGAATCAATGTTTATATAATTCACATAAAACCGTACACAAATAACACTGATACATTATTGCGATTCATATGAAATTGTTCAATAATAAATAAATGAATTGAGTAGTTTCAATTAATCAAATGCTACATGACGAGACTCAAGATACTCCAATATGGCAACGGAATAGATATAAGATAGATTTAGATAACTCTTAAGACATATTGAATAACACCCAAAAGCCATTAATTGCAATTTCAAGTTTCTTGAGATAATTGAAATTCACTGTTTCTATATTGTCGACATTACCTACATCTAGACATTTACCCTTCATCAGACTATTCTGATGCAGGGCAATAAATAATATACGAATCTGCAGAAGTTGGTGTTCAAGTATTGATTCAAAGGAAATAATAGAATGCAAATGCTCATCTCTGAAGTTAATCAAGTTATACCACAAAATAAGTTATCAATAAATTAAGTCACTAAGAAGGAATTAAGGAGTATTATATTGGTAAATAATTCATATAATTCAAATCTTATATAATTTAAATTAGTTTTCCATTCATAAATATGCAAAACTTTGATCTTCTTAAGACTTCTGGAAATTATAACAGCAGTATAAAACAAATGTCAAACAATACAAGTTGAATAAATGAAAAATTAATACTGAAAACCCACGTGTGGGGTTGCTGTTCCTCCATCAGGCTTATCCCCAGGTGGCGGATAGGGGAACGCCTCCCAGATACAGGTGGTACCGGGGAAATTAAATACTCGGGGCAACCCAAAACCAGCACGTTGCGTCTGACTCAGAATGGGCGGCTACAAAGGGCGTCTGACTCAGAATGAGAACGAAAATCGAGAAAAAGAACATTATGGTATATTGCTACATTTAATACAAGAACTCTAGGAGATGGAGAAAAGCTAATAGAATTTGAACGTGAACAAAACAAAATTAAATGGACCATTATAGGAATATCGGAAGTAAGAAGAAAAGGCGAAAACATGTATAACATTGAAAAGCGGCCAAAGGCTGTTTTATAAAGGCAACGAAGAAAAAAAACTAGGCGGGGTCAAAATACTAATAAATAGAACAAAAATCGCTTATATCACTCAATATCATGCCGTGGCAGCATTGATTGCAATAGACATAAAAATAAACAAAAGATACAAATGTAAAATAATACAAGTGTACGCTCGTACCACAGATCACGAAGAAGAAATGGAAACATTATACGAACACATTAACGAAGCTTTGAACAAAAACAAGACAAAATACACAATAATTATGGGAGATTTCCATGCGAAGGTAAGAATACAAGAAAATCCAAACGAGAAAGGAATAGGCCTATTCCGACTAGGAATAAGAAATATTAGAGGTATGATATGCTGGTAAACTATATTAGCGAAAGAAACCTGTATATAATGAACAAATATATTAAAAAACCACGAGAACGGAGATGGACCTGGCAGGGTCCAGGCGGAAATGTAAAAAACGAGATTATTTATTTTAGCGTTGTTTACACGATAACGAGCAAAATTTTAAAGCAATAGGACTGAAAGTTTGTAAATAGGTAGTTTCGTATGATATCTTGGATGGGATTGTTTTTGGTTCGAATCGGTTGGGGGTGGACCCCCCTGGGGAGAATAAATCTTGTTTATACGATTAAGGTCGCAATTTTGAAGCTATAGGGTTGAAAGTTTGTAAATAGGTAGTTTCGCATGATATTTTCGGGTGGATTGTTTTTGGTATGAATTGGTTGGGGGTTGACTCCCCGGGGGAATGAATGAATTTTGAAGCAATAGTGAAGAAACTTCGTTAAAAAGTAGTTTAGTATATAGATATCTTGGACAGGATTAGTTTTGGTTCGAATTGGCTGGGGGGTTGACTCCCCTGAGGGAAAAATTAATCTTGTTTAACGATAAAGGGCGCAATTTTGGAACAGTAGGGTTGAAAAATTGTAAATAGGTAGTTTCCTATGATATCTTGGATGTGATCAGTTTTGATTTGAATTGGTTAGGGGGTTGACCCCCCAGTGGGGAAATAGATCTTGCTTACACGACATAAGGCGCAATTTTGTAGAAATAGGGTTGAAAGTTTGTATATAGGTAAGTTTGTAAGTTATCTTGAATGAGAGTTTTGGTTCGAATTGGTTGGGCGGTTGACCCCCTGGGGAAAGAAATAAATCGTGTTTGCATGATAAAGGTCGCAATTTCGAGGTAATAGGGTTAAAAGTTTGTAGGTATTTTCGAAAGATATCCTCGATGGAATTGGTTTTGGTTCGAATTGGTTGGGAGTTGACCCCCTGGGGAATAAATGAATCTTATTTGATTGTAATTTTGAAGCAATAGGATTGAAAGTTCGTGAGTAGGTAGTTCCGTATGCTATATTGAATGGGATAGGACTTAATGCGAATTGGTTGGGGGGTTCACCCCCCAGGGAAATAAATCTTGTTTACACGATAGAAGGCGCAATTTTGGTGCCATAGGGTTGAAACTTTGTAGGTAGGTAGTTTCGTACGATTTCTTGGATGCTATTTATTTCTATATGAATTGGTTGGAGGGTTGACTCCCCGAAGAAGGAAATAAATCTTGTTTACACGATAAAGAGAGCAATTTTATAGAAATAGGATTGAAAGTTCGTAGTTTCGTATGATAGCTTAGATGTGATTGCTTTTGGTACGAATTGGTTGGGGGTTGATCCCCTGGGGAGGAAATAAATAATGTTCACACATTATAGAGGGCGCATTTTTTTGAATTTGGAAAAAAAAATTATAATTTAATGAATATATTTTCTAAACTGGATACCTACGTTATGAAAACCTGCTCTTCTAATGCAGCTGGTTGCGATAGAGTTTATTATGATTAAATATTTCTAAAGTTTATGCAAAATGGCGAATGCGCCAGTATTATTAAAAGTTTCATTTAAATATTCTGGCTAGGAAATGCTTTGTAAGTAGATATACACTATTGGGTCAGCCTAATATCATATAAGAAATGTTTTAGCGAAAACGTTCAAAACACAATAAATATTTTTTTACATCAACAAATAAAATTATTATTAATTGATGAGGCCGATACATTATTGTGTCAATATTTGTTACCAAATAGAATAAAACACTTGTTTCTAAAATGTTTTTTTACAATGCCATTTTGTAACATAGCATAAGAAGGAACCCTGGTGAAGCCGAAACGTGCCCATAATGTATTAAATCTTTATAAAAACAAGTGACTTCATTTCGTTGCCAATGAATTGTACTTTTCTTGTGGACAATATATGAAAAAACCTCGTTTGCGTCCATTTGTTGAAGCAAGTGTAACACGACTGCAGATTCCTTTTTATTCATCGATAATAAAAGTGGATGTGAATGTTTCATTAATTGTGTCATTCATTATAGTTAATACAAATTTTTTCGATTATTCAACATTTTTGAAATATTTCCACATTCATTGATCTTCATTCCCTTGAATGAGATGATATTCGTATATTGTATAAAAACTTTCATAAATTTTACTGATATGCATCATGATTTTTCAATCCAATTCAAAATATATCTACATTTATTGATCTGCATTCCCTTGAATGAGGTGATATTCAGATATTTTATAAGAATTTTCATGAATTTTACTGATGTGCAACATGACCTTTCAATCCAATTTATGTGTATATATATATATATAATATATATATATATATATATATTTATATTTGTATTTATTTATATATATATATATATATATATATATATATATATATATATATATATATATATATATATATATATATATATATATATATATATATATATATATATATATATATATATATATATATATATATATATATATATATATATACACATATTTTCATGTTGTACAGGGTTTGCCAAAAACACGTTAATTATCAAAGTTGTTATGTTTTAAATGGAATACCCTTTATATTATTTCATTTTTGGATTGTACGTTGAAAACAAATTCTAGTTGAGGTTAAATTCACCTGAACCTTATGGTTTTTGAAATATCTCGTATTTTATGAAATTGTATCAGTTTTAGCGCTTAAATTCTCAACTGGTGATTTCTTGTTTTAACCAAATTAATGATAAAACCTACTAACTGGAACAAATTTTATGTCGCACTTATGAAATATTGACTAACTTAGACTTGGTGTATGAAAATGAAGGTAAAATAATTGCAATCTTCAAACGGCACTAACTTGTTTAACTTGAATGCAACACCTCGTATTTTATGTCACCAACAGATGTGAAATTTAATTCTCTGATTACATTCCAATCAACATATTTTTACGTTTTCAAATAAAATGCATACTTTCATCTCGCAACCTGATTTTAAGAAATTTTTCAGTTACTAAGTCGCCTATGGAGAAGTTTTTCTAGAAGTAAGCCCACGTATATTATTAAATGTTGCTAAAGGTTTTATAAAAAGGATACGTTTGTGCTTACAGTCTAACGGTTGCCATTTTGAACACTTGATATGAAATATTGTGTGTTTCCAGTTAGTAGGCCTTATCATTCTCTTGTATGGCAGCGAAACATGGAAAACCACGAAGAATATCACAGCAAGCCTCCAAGTATTCATAAATAGATGCTTTAGAAAAATATATGAAATTTACTGGCCAAACACCATCTCAGACAACAACCTATGGGAAAGAGCACAAGAAAAACCTATAAATGCTCAAATAAAGAAACGAAAATGGAATTGGATTGGGCACACTCTACGAAAAGAGCCAACAGCAATATAAAAACAAGCACTAGATTGGAATCTACAGGGCAAACGCAAAAGAAGAAGACCTAAAACGAGCTGGAGAAGAACAATAGATGAAGGGATCAGAACAACCGGTAAAACATGGCGAGAAATTAAAGCTGCTTCGTAGAAGCCCTATGTTCCGAAGCGGAATAACAGGAGATAAGTCAAGTAAGTCAAGGCCCTATCGTTAATTTGGTTTAAAACAAGAAAACACCAGTTGAGAGTTCAAGCGTTAAAACTGATACTAACTTTTCACAAAATACGAGATATGTACAACATGAAAATATTTTTAAAATGTATTCCTGCTAGGTCTCTATCCATCCTAAGAAGAAAACTTTCTTCGTGTGGAATAACGTGCAGAACCCTATGAATATAAATATATATATATATATATATATATATATATATATATATATATATATATATATATATATATATATATATATATATATATATATATATATGTTAAAATACTAGAAACAGAATATAATTATAAGAGTAGGCTGTTTTTGGAAATGGTACACATAAGTCAAGATGTGAATGCAGTGAATTTTAAATCAGACACAGACCAACTGAGTGAAATCTATATAAATATTTTGAATTAAATCTAATCGTTTTTCAATGTAGGCATTGTTGCCATGTGTTCGTCCCGTTGTCTTCAGTGAGAAGGAATTCATTGTTAGTTTAGATTTGTGTTGAGATGGTGTATATATGCATCCGATATATTACAACTAAGGACCAACTCTATTCTTGTAAGTGTCAAATGTTATGTGCTTTAAAATTGTATATGTCATTTTAATTGTGTAGAGTTATATAAGAGAAAGCAAAAATGTAATAATTTTAAAGTTTTTAATTTTTAAAAATTTTTTGTAGTACTCCTGATGAAGCTGTAAAATAAATGGCGAAATATTGAGTTGAAAAAAAGACAAAGAGTTTATTGAGTCTGCAGACCACATTCCCGATAAACAAAGCGTTTCTATATTGTACAGATTCGTCGAAATTATTAAGTGTTATATATATATATATATATATATATATATATATATATATATATATATATATACAGGGTGTCCCACCGGGAAAGAACGCGATCCGTATATGGAAAACTACACATAGAAAAATTTTGAAAATTTGACAGTATACTAATGTTGATAGGGCCAACTCGACTAAAATATTTGCAAGATGGTGGCACTTCCGCTTATACCGGAAGTAGATACCAACTTGTATATTTTAAATAGGATACCCTATATATAAATACGTTTTTGGGTTCTACGTAAGATTCTAGGCAGATTTTATGTATTATGTTTTATACCTAAGTCTAAGCGTTTTGGACATATTTAGGTTTTTATGTCAAAAATTACGATTGCAAGCCCTAATATAATTATCAATAATTGTTCCTATAAGGAAGCCCTTATTACTAACTTTAGTTTTGACTCCTTGTTGAGAAATACCTACTCTAATAGAATTTGTATAATATTTGCATAACTAATCATACAGAGTGTTCAAAAAATAAGATCTAAAATGTGATTGAGAAAACTGACAAAAATCAATTTTTTCAAATGGAAACCCCCCATTTTTCTTATTTTGTAGTATTTAACATTTAAAAAGAAGGTAACTTTGTATTTGTAAGTTTCTTTACACCTAAAACTTGAAGTTTTCGAAATATTGCGAATTTAATATTTTTATACGGCGATTTTGCATTTAATCGTTAAATAATTAGATCTAGGATAGCCACGATCGTATTTGACATTTCAAATCATCGAAATGGCAACCCGGTTAAATTATACAAACGAAGATTATTTAAACTTATTTATTATTTATGGACAATGTTGTAAAGTTTTTTCAAGAACATGTGATACGTTTGTGACACCATATCCTCAAAAACAGAAACACATGAATTTTGATATCTCAACATCTTTTGCGGAATTTTGAAGTTGACTATTTAGACAACCTTTTCTACCAACATGATGGGGCACCTCCACATTTGGTCAATAATTATTTGATGGAAAACTTATTTTGCGTTCGACGAATAGCCAACAATGGACCAAATCTTTGGCCACCTGGCTCCCCGGACCTATCAGTACTTTTTTTTTCACAAATAGGAATACAAACAGGACGAACCCAGAAACAGTATTCACAAATACACTAAATATGTCATGTTATACAAT
>JARQZK010005206.1:0-2500 GCA_030704885.1 Cynegetis impunctata
TACCCTAAACCTCCAAACCCCATCGAAATTGGCCGATCCATTACTTTACTGCAACTCCGCTTAAATAACCCTTTAGTCAGCAAAATTTGCAGCTTGCTGAACCTCGAGGAATGCCTTTGTAGAGTAGAAAAGCCTTTGAACAAATTAATGTAAATGGTGTCTCGATAATAACGACCTGTGTATGTAGTGTCATAGTGTAAGGAAACCCTCAGAACACATTTTTTCTGATTATACTAAAGCTCTTGGGAGCCAATTCGTTACATTCATTGTAGCAGTTCTTGGTGGACCTAAACCATGCTACATTAAAAAAATGGCACAGTTTTACCAAATTTGAAACGTCATAGGAAATTGACATTGAATAAGAAACTTTCCTTTAATTACGATATGAGTGAACAAAAACTACAACTTACACTAAATACACTTATCAAAATAATTTTTAATTCTCACGTAAGATTGACACATTAAGTTACATAAAATTTTTTTTTAAAAAACTAGAAATCAATCAAGCAAAATTACCAAAGATTCTCATATGGAGGATTTTAGGGAAATTTACTCACAATCATTAGCATCTCCTTTAGAGGTATCTACTTCTTCAGTATCAGATTTTTCTTCATCCACTTCATCCTCCTCTCTTTTGTGATCTTCCTCTTTTTTCTCCTTTTCAACCTTCTCCTTATCCTTCTCGTCTTGTAACTGTTTCTGATATTTATTTTTGGCTGCCTCAACGAATTTCAGATAATGTCTCTTCGACTTCAAATGAATCTGAAATGGGTGAGACAGATGTGTAACTTAATAGTTAATTTGAACTTTGGAATAAATGACTTCCTTGTGAGGAAAGCTCTTATAATTTTTGATTTATATATTTTAGGAATACATTCAGAATTATATTTTATTCGGCGTTTGTGATGACTATTTTATTGCTGCGTATATTGCGTCGTTCACTTCAAATTTAGATATTATATATATATATATATATATATATATATATATATATATATATATATATATATATATATATATATATATATATATATATATATATATATATATAATTATATTCATTCGAAATTGTTGTTGCCTGTGAACTATTTCTAATCTTTTGATAATTATTAGCAATAACAGGCTTGTTGAATCTCAAAAAACTCGTGGCTTTATCGAAAGTTTTGATAAAGCCACGAATGTCGTGTCGCGAACGTCAATTTTTTAATAAAATCGAGTTTTTTTGAGATTCAACAAGTCTGTTATTGCTAATAATTATCAAGAGATTAGAAATAGTTCACAGGCAACAACAATTCGAATGAATATATATATATATATATATATATATATATATATATATATATATATATATATATATATATATATATATATATATATATATACATATACACACAGGGACCACGACGAACTGCATCGATCGATATCTCAGAAAGTGAATGTAGGAAAAATTTGAAAATTTGGGAACTTGCTAGATGTCTTGGGGCCTATACAACTAAAATATTTTCATCTATTGGGCACTTCCGGTTATACTGGAAATGGACCCGAAGTCGCTTATTTTAAATGGGATACCCTATATATTACTACATTTTTGGATTCTACTTAGGATTCTAGGCAGATTCTATGCATCATGTCCTATACTTAAGTCTAAGCGTTTTTGAGATAATAAGGTTTTAATATCAAAAACGACGATTGCAAGCCTTAGTATAATTATCAATTGTTCCTATAAGGAAGCCTTTTTTACTTACTTTGGGTTAGATTCCTTGTTGAAAAGGACCTACTTTAATAGATTTTGTATAATATTTGGATACCTAATCATACAGTGTTCAAAAAATAAGATCTAAAATGAGATTGAGAAAACTGACAAAAATCAATTTTTTCAAATGGAAACCCCCGCATTTTTCTTATTTTGTAGTATATTGCATTTAAAAAGAAGGTAACGTTGTATAAGGTTATCTATACCTAAAATTTGAAGTTGTCGAAATATTGCCAATTTAATATTTTTATATGGCGATTTTGCATTTAATCGTTAAACAATTAGATCTAGGATAGCCACGATCGTATTTGACATTTCAAATCATCGTAATGGCACCCCAGTTAAATTATATAAACGAAAATTATTCAAACTTGTTTATTATTTATGGAAAATGTGATAAAGTTATTTCGAGAACATGTGATACATTTGCGACTCGATATCCTCATAAACAAAAACCATCACGAAATACTGTTGAACGAATTATAGAAAACTTCAAGAATTTTGGATCCAAATGGATGGCGAGGTGGCCAAAGATTTGGTCCATTGTTGGCTATATCCATCGATCGTAAAATATGTTTTCCAGATAATTTTTGTACACTTTTGCCTTTACGGATCCAAAATTCTTGAAGTTTTCTATAATTCGTTCAACAGTATTTCGTGATGGTTTTTGTTTATGAGGATATCGAGTCGCAAATGTACCACATGTTCTCGAAATAACTTTTATCACATTTTCCATAAATAATAAAC
>JARQZK010005206.1:5000-160000 GCA_030704885.1 Cynegetis impunctata
ATTATATATTTTTGAAGATTAGCGGGATTCTGCGATCTTTTAACGTTAGCAAAATGATCTATAATATCCTCATAAAATTTTTTTGTCTTCGCCAAAAGTTTTACCAATTCCTTTTCAATAGACAACAAAACTAATATTTTTCAAACGATCCTGGCTCATTGAATTTCGTAAATAAGTTTTAATTATCTTAAGAGTGGAAAAACGAGCGCTCTACGGAAGCTGATGTCACCGGGATAGAAACAATTAGACATAAGAGTTTATAAACTTGGGGTAATTCTTGATTCAAATCATTATCAAAAAAATATTTAATAGTCCTCACATGATTTTCATTTTGCTCCCCAAAATTTCATGTCATTATGAACAACACACAGTTCACTTTTTTATGGCCACCCTTATCAAAAAAAGTGTATTTTTGACATTAAATTTTCCAAAATGTTATCTGGAAAATTAGCCGAAAATCCGTTAAACAAATTTTTATTGAGTAAGTCGAAGAAATGCAGTTCTTTCAAATCAGAGAACCATATTTCTATTTGACCCCTAATAGTATCCAAAATTTCATAAAATATTTGCTTATAGTGAAGCTCCATATCTGCGTAACTGAATTTCTTTCGTTTTGGGCTAAATTGAGTCGTATCATCAGTAGTTTGAAATACAGAAAATAGTTTTTTAAAATAAACTTCTGCGCGAAATTCTGAAATTTTTTCCAAAAGAAACTTGAGCCGATTTCGTGAGTAAATTACATCTGAAAACTTGTGCTGTAAGATTTGAAAACCTATTTCTGTTTGTTCAAAAATTAATTTAAAGATGTTTAAAAAATATATAAATTCCTTATCTTGTAAGTAAGATATTAATCCGCGTGCTGTATTTAAAGTTACTTTATCGGTGAAAAATTCCTCACTTTCAACTAGGTATAGAATTAAATCCTCAAATCCTAAGCGGCCCCAAACAGAGACATTTTCACTAGTAAAAAGTAAACACTGCCAACAAAATAATTTATTTTTTACCTGTGATCCGGTTAGGCAAGGATGTCTCTCATAATGTATTAAAACCGCGGTTTTGTTTTCTGTTACGCTGCACCAAATTGTTTAATTCAGGGATAGGTTTTTTTTGTTTTTATCAAAATTTTATCCTCATAACTTAGGGCACTAAAGTTATGGGATAACAAATATTCCACTAAGTCATCATTGAAATTTTTGAAATTAATTTCAGTAATCAAACTGATTTTAAAACAATACGCGTAAAGCGAGCTGATTCCGGCGTCCATTATTCAGACAGTACGAATTAGGATCATACTACGATTCAATCAACGACTTTACTGTCAGGGAGATTCTATAGTTGTGATTGGTCGACATTTTATAAGACTGGACTTTATCGGTGTTGCCATGTACATGTGTTTTGGTTTTCTATTTCAATGAAGTATTCATTCGGAGTATTTGTTTTTGAGTGGTGTGAGTTTGCTTTTCTGTGGCAGGCATAATGAACGTTGAGAATATACCTTTCTAAGCTTTCCGCAGCGTTGCCACAAAT
Source organism: Cynegetis impunctata (assembly GCA_030704885.1). Classification (NCBI taxonomy): domain Eukaryota; kingdom Metazoa; phylum Arthropoda; class Insecta; order Coleoptera; family Coccinellidae; genus Cynegetis; species Cynegetis impunctata. The sequence goes on from JARQZK010005206.1 coordinate 6,528, forward strand.
CTTGAAATGAATGAAATGCTGTAAATGTAAATACCTTCTATCTTAATTAATAAATTATATTATATAATGTAGGTTGAAAGGAAGGTAGGTGCATAAAATAATATGATTTTGATTAATATGAATATGCTGAATGCTGACTATTCAATATAATATATATATTAGTGATACACGGAATATTATTGAGGAGGCTTAGCCTCCTTTGACTAGCCGCCCCTGATATATATATATATATATATTATATATATATATATATATAATATATATATATATATATATATATATATATATATATATATATATATATATATATATATATATATATATATATATATATATATATAATATATAATATATATATATATATATATATATATATATATATATATATATATATATATATATATATATATATATATGACACAATTCGCATTATTGGAGTGACTCAAATTCAGGGAGCGAAACTTTCAGAAAATTTGGCAGTTCAATATTTGCTGTGCCATAAGAAATGATGGAGTGGTGGCATTACAATTTTATCAGGAAAATTTAAACGGTAAATACAATTTTCTCTTCTGCTAATATGTATAGGTGAATTTTTGTTTTTTTTTTCAGATGAAAGATATCTGAATATCTTACAAAATTTGAATAATAACTATTTAGAAAATTTGCCTTTCGCTGAATATAGAAACATTTTTTATCAGCACGACGGTGCTCCCCCCCCCCCCACATAACGCATATTTAATTAATAATAAGACATTGTTCATGATCAATGGATTGCCAATAATGGACCTTTCTTATGGCCTCCTCGCTCGCCCGATTTATCAGTTCTGGATTATTTTATTTGGGGAACTATTAAAAATAAAGTTTATGAGAGCACATTAATAACCATTGAAGATTGTAAGAAATGCCTTTCAAAACATATCACAGGATTCAATTAGAAGAGCTACCCATGAGGAACTAATGCGAAGGTGCGAAAAATGTGCCGAGGTTCGAGGGCGGAATTTTGAGCATTTATTAAACTAAAATGAAATGATATTTTAAATTGATCTTATCTTTGCTATTTTAGTTCATGCGATATCATCAATTCGATTAATACGCATGTTCCGTTTTTCTGGATATCGAGTACAAATGGGCTGCAAGTTCTTGTTATTACTTTATCACAATAAACAAATTAAAAAGTTTTCGTTGGTATAATATAAACGCACTGGCATTTTTTGACATAAGATAATGACTGATTTGATGAAATGATCACAACAATTCATGAATTTCTAATAAAATCACAAATATTTCGCGGTTTGAAGTTGACGAAATGTAACGCGAAAAACGGAACACTTGATATGATATTACTGAATTAATTTCAGTTGTAGAACGTAGTTCTTCTTGTGTTCTTTTCATGTGACAAGAAGCAAATGAGTATCTTTTTAGGAAGAAAGTTATACCGGTTCTTGTAAACCGTTGCAACTGTCAAATTTTCTATAAAATGTCAATTATCTCTGAAACGGCTAGGTTCAGGCATAGGGTATTCTTCTCATTTTCGACTCAGAATTTTATGCTCTTTTCGAAAACCCTGAAATATATAGGGTGTTCCATTTGAAATAAGCAAGTTGGTATCGACTTCCGGCATAAGCGGAATTGCCAGCTGCTTGTAATTATTTTGGTTAGATTGGCCACAACGACATTAGTAATCATCTAAATTTTCAAAATTATCTGATCCGTACTTTGTTCTATATCGATCGATTCAGTTCCCTGTGCGACATCCTGTATATATTTATATATATATATATATATATATATATATATATATATATATATATATATATATATATATATATATATATATATATATATAATATAATATATATACAGGGTGAGTCTTTGATATGGGAAAGCTTGATTGCACCTACACCGTTGATGATATCGAAACGAACCAAACGGTTCTGCAAATGGGAGGTCAGAGTGCAGTTCGTAAAATTATTTTGCCCTTTACAGGGTGTACCATTTTTACGGAGCAAATTTTAAGATACTTTTTTTAAATGGCACTGTATATATTTTCACACATATTTGAATTTGTCCTTATTGAAATTTGTAAATTCGTTAAGTTTTTGCAAATCGCTTCAGCCGTTCAGAAGTTATTAAATTTTTTCTGAAAATTAATGCTTTTGCAGGCATTTTTTAAAGAAATCGCAGAGCACTTAGTATTTTGATTATCAAGTTGTTATTTGGGCTGTGTCTAAGTAATTGTTCTGGGTACCTTTTGACGGAGAGATAATCTATTTTAATTGTGACATTACCTTACTGTGACACATTGATTATGGTACACTTTGAAAGGCCATATCTTGATTTTTTCAGATGGCACTCTATTTATTTGATTACTTAGTCGCATTGAACATGTCATTCTTTATCTCTTCTATATTTACGTTTTTTTCCAAAAGTTGATGGTTTTCACATTTTCAAAAAAATCAACACATTTTTTCATCTTTTAAACGAGTGACATGAAAAACAATTAACTCTGATAACAGACTTTCACTTGTTCATTGTTGTTATCCATGACCTTCTATTGATTTATGCATTCAATTTCAGAAAATTGTCTTTTATTTGCGCGTTTCTGAGAAAAAGTTTATAGTATCATATATTTTTGAAAAGGTAAAAAAAAGACAAATTTTATAGTCTATAAATATACAGGGTATTCCATTTATATAAGCAAACATAAGTTTGCTTTATAACTCAAAAATAGTAAACATGTAACAAAAATTATCTACACCGATGCATTCAACGGAAAAAAATCTATAAGAATGTTATATTACATTTTCGATAAGATGAAGGATAACTAGTTTATTTCTGTATACTTTTCATTTGCGGATCCAAAGTTATTCAAGTTTTCTATAATTCTTCTAATAGTATTTGGTGATGGATTTTCTTTTTGAGGATATCGTAACTCAACTGTATGACATGTTCAAAATAGAACAATTTTCTTGTGACCGAAGTGTATGAATTCAAAAAATTCTATTCTTCTTGGAAAATCAATTTCATTTAAATGCTGCAGTAGTGAAAATATGGTTAGCATAGGGATGATATTTGTGTTTCCGTAAAATTCATAGAACTGACGATTTAGACAAGCCTGATTCTAATGCCTTGAAGATTTTGTTGTATATGCTTCAAAATATCTCAAAATTGATATTTCGATATTTTCATTATTAACAACTTCTTGTACACTTTTTCCTTTACGGATCCAAAATTCGTTCAACAGTATTTCGTGATGGTTTTTGTTTATGAGGATATCGAGTCGCAAATGTATCACATGTTCTCGAAATAACTTATCACATTTTCCATAAATAATAAACAAGTTTGAATAATTTTCGTTTATATAATTTAACTGGGGTGCCATTACGATGATTTGAAATGTCAAATACGATCATGGCTATCCTAGATCTAATTGTTTAACGATTAAATGCAAAATCGCCATATAAAAATATTAAATTGGCAATATTTCGACAACTTCAAATTTTAGGTATAGATAACCTTATACAACGTTACCTTCTTTTTAAATGCAATATACTACAAAATAAGAAAAATGCGGGGGTTTCCATTTGAAAAAATTGTGTTCACACATTGATTATGGTACACTTTGAAAGGCCATATCTTGATTTTTTCAGATGGCACTCTATTTATTTGATTACTTAGTCGTATTGAACATGTCATTCTTTATCTCTTCTATATTTACGTTTTTTTCCAAAAGTTGATGGTTTAGAAGATAATTCACATTTTCAAAAAAATCAACACATTTTTTCATCTTTTAAACGAGTGACATGAAAAACAATTAACTCTGATAACAGACTTTCACTTGTTCATTGTTGTTATCCATGACCTTCTATTGATTTATGCATTCAATTTCAGAAAATTGTCTTTTATTTGCGCGTTTCTGAGAAAAAGTTTATAGTATCATATATTTTTGAAAAGGTAAAAAAAAGACAAATTTTATAGTCTATAAATATACAGGGTATTCCATTTAAAAAAACATAAGTTTGCTTTATAACTCAAAAATAGTAAACATGTAACAAAAATTATCTACACCGATGCATTCTACGGAAAAAAATCTATAAGAATGTTATATTACATTTTCGATAAGATGAAGGATAACGGCGATACGACGGGGATCCCAAAATGCAACATTTTCAAAAATGCCCTGTATCTTAAAAACTAAAAGAGTTATTAAAATTATGTTGACGGCATCTTCAGTTTTTCGAAAAAGTAGCACAGTGCCGCGAAAACCGCAACCCTCTATCTTCAAAAATAACGGAGATGCCATTCAAAAGTACCCAAAATGGGACACCCTGTACTAAGCTTCTATAATTTGTTTTCAGTAATTTCTCATCAAACTTTGAAATTGACGCCCGCAGCAGTTACGTTGACGTCTGTTATCAGAATTTATTGTTTTTCATGTCACTCGTTTAAAAGATGAAATAATGTGTTGATTTTTTTGAAAATGTGGATTATCTTCTAAACCATCAACTTTTGGAGAAAAACATAAATATAGAAAAGATGAAGAATGACATATTCAATGGAACTAAGTAATCAAATAAATAGAGTGCCATTTGAAAAAATCAAGATATGGCCTTTCAACGTGTACCATAATCAATGTGTCAGAGTAAGGTAATGTCACAATTAAAATAGATTATCTCTCCGTCAAAAGATACCCAGAACAATTACTTAGACACAGCCCAAATATCAACTTCATATTCAAAAAAACAAGTGCCCTGCGATTTTTTAAAAAAATGCCTGCAAAGGCATTAATTTTCAGAAAAAATTAAATAACTTCTGAACGGCTGAAGCGATTTGCAAAAACTTAACGAATTTACAAATCTCAATAAAGGACGAATTCAAATATGTGTAAAAATTTATAGAATGCCATTTAAAAAAAGGATCATAAAATTTGCTCCGTAAAAATGGTACACCCTGTAAAGGGCAAAATAATTTTACGAACTGCATTCTGACCTCCCATTTGCAGAACCGTTTAGTTCGTTTCGATATCATTAACGGTGTAGGTGCAATCAAGCTTTCCCATATCAATGACTCACCCTGTATATATATATATATATATATTTTTTTTTTCGTAATATTTTCTTGGGTCACACTAAACTAAAAAAAAAAAATATATATATATATATATATATATATATATAATATATACATATATATTATATATATACATATACATATATATATATATATATATATATATATATATATATATATATATATATATATATATATATATATATATATATATATATATATATATACATTTTGAAATTTAGTTAATATTGTACTACTCTTGAGAATGGGCTAACCACCCTCTTTTTTTTTTCTCTAATGTTTCACCAAGTGATAAGCGAGGCCTCTGTATCTTTTATTTTATTTATATATATATATATATATATATATATATATATATATATATATATATATATATATATATATAGATATATATATATTTAAATAAGAGAAAATAAGAAACACTAGGGCTTAAGTTTCACTCAAAGTATATTAACAAACTCTACATATATTTCGGGTGGTTAGTCCATTCTCAAGAGTAATACAATATTAACTAAATTTCAAAATGTATAATATCTATTCAATTTATATTCCTACTACAGACTTCAAAACCAGTGTTAGGGGAAATTCCACTTGATCATTGCAGAGAGGTAAGTTATTTTTCCTTGCGCTTGAAATTTCAATGAATCCAGTACTTGAAATGTTTGATAAAATGGACTTTTTGTGTCTTTTTTGGATACAATGTCCTGTTTGTCCTATGTAAAAACAATCACATTCACTGCAGCATATTTTGTACACTCCACTTTCAGAAAATGAATAGGTGATTAGCAAAGGCAAACTTGATTTATTTTATAAATATATATATATATATATATATATATATATATATATATATATATATATATATATATATATATATATATATATATATATATATATATATATATATATATATATTTATATATATATATAGAAATATAAATATATATATATATATATATATATATATATATATATATATATATATATATATATATATATATATATATATATATATATATATATATATATATATTTCTAAAGGCCCAAATGCACAAGTTTAATGAGCAAAAATATTTTTAGGCAAATTATAATTCCTTGGCTCTCATTGAATTAAAATACTGGAAATAGACAAATACCTAATGAAGTATAATTTTGAAATACCTGTCCAGATTCGTTGGAAATGAAACTAGAATTGCAAATCTCACAAAGGAATCCACTGAAGGGTATCAAAGACTTGAAACCTAAAAGTCTCGTCTTGCGATATGCGGGAATGCGATTCTGCAGATCGTGGAGATCATCATCTAGTTCGACGATCGGAAAATCATCCTCCTGTTCTGTAACTTCTTCCATCAATGGCTCCAGGTCAAATTCGAGCTCGTCGTCTTTCACGAGTGTGGCGCCACCTCCCTTTGATTTTTCCTCCATAAATTTAGCCAGCTCTCGCAAATGTTCGGGACTCAGTCTGTGATCAACCCATTCCATCCGAGATGGAAATTCTTTATCGCATAAGCTGCAGTTGGGGTGTAAGAATCGTTTGAGACGTTGATGACCCTCACTTCTATAAATAACATAATTTCACTGTCAAATAAATGTAAAAAATATTTAATATTTTTACTATCAATTCAAAGATTTAAGAGCACAATTATCAATCTGATTTAATTTTTGTGTGCACTACACTAAACAAATACAAAACTTTTTAAAAACAATCCTTCCTTTTTATTATTTTTCATTATTTCTAAAGGTACTTAGTAGGTATATGGTATATTACTTATACATATTATACTGACGGAAGTAATATACAAAAAATTTTCTTATAGATGTTATAATATAAATAATTAAAGTTAACAACCAATGCGAATAATCAAAGCAAATATACAGTTGAACCAGGGTATTTTGTTACAGGTATCTCTATAGTTAATTATTATCCATTCGTTAAGTTTACTTTTTATTCTAAGAAATTTTTGATTTCTTGAATTATCCGGTAGAAGATTTATTATTTTAGGCATGACAAAGGGCATATGTCTCTGAGTAGCAGAAAACAAATAGTTTAACAAGTATAAACTGTTTTTTGTTATCGAACCAGTATTTTTAGAATGATTCACATAATTCATAAAATCAGTATTGTTACAACTATATCCAATAACATTTTTTACATACAGCTGCCTTATATTTAGCAGTTTTGATTCCATAAATAGCTTATCAGTAGGATATAATGCCTTCGAACAGCATTACTTTCATTATAAGTTTCTGTGTAATAAAAAGTGGATAGAGGGTGCCATTACATGAAGTTCCCCAAGCAGTGATACCATAAGTCAAAACAGACTCAACCAGGGCTTGATATATTGTCTTCATTAGGTTTATTGGTACAATTTGCCTTAGCTAATAACATTTTTAAAGTAGGTTTCTCAGTTTTTTATTTATATAATCCACATGTTCATGCCATACATTGATCAAAATAAATCTTAACGTACTTAATGCTGTTTTTCCTTTTTATGACCTGATAACTATCACACAGTAAATCATTGTTATAAAATTCAATTTTATGTAATTTCAAAGTTTGGGCACTAGTTAGGCCTCTCGCAGTCATAGCAAAGCTGAGGAAATAGGTCTTATCAATATTAAGAGTGAATAGATTAGAATCTAGCCAGTGTTTAATTTTAGCCATTTTCCTCTCGGCCCTATCAAATGCACCTTAACCCAGGACCGATCTCTCACCAGTACTACGGTATTATCTGCAAAACATATTGTTTTACTATTTTGGGTCAACCCTGGCAGCAGTTGACATAAATTAGAGAAAGAATCGGGCCCAGCACTGTCCCCCACGCCCAACCGGTTCTGCTTTGCTAATATTATTGTCTATTTTTACTACTTGTGTTCGGCCATTTAGATATGACCAAAACAGATTAAAAGCTGTTCCTCTTATGCAACATTCCTCAAGCTTTGCCAGCAGGGTGCCATGCTCCACAGTGTCAAACGCCAAGTGGGTTATCCATCCTTCATTAAAATTATTAATTACATAATTTGTTGCCTGAGAAATAGCCTCCTAGTACCATGTTCTTTTTGAAATCCATATGGTTCTTTTGATATAAAATGAATTTTTGAAAAAAATTACTACAGCCTTTGATGCATTTCCCAACAACTTTGCTAAGGGTGCTTGTAAGAGCTATGGGCCTATAATTGGTTTTCTCTTTCTTGTCACCAGATTTGTGAACAGGAATGATTAGTTTTTGAAAATTGAAGGAAAAGTTCCCGTACTGCTATTTACAAGGTGCTTCAGTGGTCTCAATAAACACTGATGATTTGTTTATACCAGCTCTACAGAAACTCCATCCTCCCCTCCAGCTGCGCCGTTCTTTAATGTACCTATCTGCTTCATTAATTCATTATCAGTAACGGTATTCAGGAAAATAGAATCTCCGCAATACACATTATCCTTCCTGACTATTTTAGTCACTGTTTAATCCCTCTGTCTTATTGAATTCAGGATACCTTTGGTCATCCACGGTTTTATGAAACGTGATTTAGATTTTATTTTTTTTCACTTCAACAAAAATATGTTCTATGTTATTAGGTCTATTGGTATGCAGTTTGGATTTTTGGAACCTTGAAACATTGGTTTGAATATTCCGTGTCAAACTTTGCCATATTTCTAATCAATATCTTGATAAACACTAGGGTGAATTTGACAAACTTTAACCGTTAATTACTTTCTTATTTTTGATGTAACGCTATTATATTTTTGCATAATTAAATTTGTTATATAATTACCATTCCCTATACCTGAAGTTAATAATAACAAAGATATTTCACTATTTTGTAATCATTTATGTATCCACACACCTGATAAATGGACAAATAAGTTATTTTGACGCATCCATGGATACCAATAACAAAAATTGTATAAAATCTAATTGTATCACCTTTTCTAGTATTTGTTCAGTGTACATGGATTTCACGCGACAAGAAATGATAAATATGGTTTATTGTATTAGAGAAGCAGATCGAAATGTTCGTCTAGCTAGTAGGTTTCATCAAAAATAAAAACAAGATTGCCCAAGTGATTTCATTTCAAATATTGAGGGATAGATTTGAATTGAAGGCAGTTTTAGAATCGGAGTTGAGCCAACCGTTAGATAGGAAAAGAGGGAGCTATTGCTTTGCCAGTTTGGTTCCCAGATCTGACACCCATTGATTTTTTTTACAACTTTTTAATTAACATAAAAACGAGATGATTTTGCATAACTTACTTTCTGTGAGCCATAATTTTGCCAAGAAACTTGAAATCACACATATTGCAATGGCTTTCAATATCACTGTATTTTCTGCTAGGTTTTTTGTTCAGACGTTGCATGCGATTCAGTTCAATCATTTTTTTTTCTTCCGCCAATCTCATATTTTCACGCAAAATACCAACAGTAATTCCCATGCTCTCCTCCAAGCTGTCAAGCATTTGTTTGTGAGCTCTTCCTGCAAAATATAAGGTAATTCAAATTATTTCAATTCAATTTAGTAGATGATGTTCCTGTGCTTAATATATATATATATATATATATATATATATATATATATATATATATATATATATATATATATATATATATATATATATAAATATCTATATATTTCAAAAACTTGGTTCTCGGAATGAACCGCGTAAAAGATTTGAAAAATCTCGACGTTTAGGCTCCTTTCGCGAAGCCATCTTCAGGACAATTAGAAGGGAAATAATTCTGATACGTGGTCTCAACCTGCCTACTCCACCAACCGTACTTCCTCCTAATTTAATTCGATTCGTGGATTAGGCAGATTGAGGCCACGTATCTGTATTATTTCCCTTCTATCTCTCCTGTAGTATGCTTCGCGAAAAGTGCCGAAATGTCGAGATTTTTCAAATCTTTTACGCGGTTCATTCCGAGAACCAAGTTTTTCAAATACATCCGACCGCGGAAATCTTTCTGAACATATATTTATTTATATATATATATATATATATATATATATATATATATATATATATATATATATATATAATATATATATATATATATATATATATTTATATAATAAAATATATATATATATTTATATATATATATATATATATATATATATATATATATATATATATATATATAGGGTGATTCATTAAGGGTGGCCACCGGCCGTATCTCGGAAACCGTATATCCTAGAATTTGGGGAAAAACATTTTATATGAAAATCTGCCTTAAAAAAATGATTAAAAATGTTTTTGAGTCCACATTTTTCCGTTAGGTGGCGCAATCTACCACTTATAAATTATAATTGGATTTTTTACGAAATATTCACCAATTTAGGCTGGTAAAAATTATCAACTTTAGAAACTACTATCCTAATTCTACAACTTTTGTTAAAGTTATTTTTCTGTATTACCTATTCTGAAATGGTGGGGGAAGTTCTTTCTTTGACATAAAAAACACTGTAACGCCATAACGCATGAACCAATTTTCGAAAACGTAGACTCTATGCACAGAGTATTGAATGTAGATTTCAGTAACCAATAACAAAAACACTTTTAATTTTCCAATCGGCAACTAGAGGGCGTAACGTAACACTTAGCTCTATTTATGATTTTTTTTGAGAAATTTCAAATGCAACGCTATAAATCTAACTAGCTAACAAAAAGCCAAATTTGATGACTTATTGACCTGTCAAAACCGTGAACTGATATCTTTTTTCATTCCAAAGATATTTGCATACTTTGATGAGTGTTGGCGATTGTTGGCTCGCCCTCTAAGGTGGAAGAGAAATTATGTTGCTGAAATTGTTTTGACAATAAAATAACAAGTACAAGAACGGCCGAAACGAAGGTGGGCGAGAACACCTTTCGGATCAGTATAAACAGGGGATGCCCACAAGGAGGGGTACTATCACCTCTGATGTGGAGTCTTGTAGTGGACGAATTACTCGAAACACTGACCGGGAACGGAGTCACTTGCCTCGGCTATGCTGACGACATAGTCATCATGGCCAAAGGTAAATTCGAAGGAACCCTCTGCGACCTCATAGAAAGGGAGCTAGAGACTACCAGAAGGTGGTGCCTCTCGGTGGGATTGAGAATTAACGCATCAAAAACCACAGTGGTACCCTTCACTAGAAGAACAAAGCTTCAGCACTTAAGGACTATTCGTCTCGACGGAGCAGACTTAGAATGGCAGCAAGTTGTGAAGTATCTAGGGCTCACCCTAGACTCAAAACTACTCTGGAACATGCACGTAGAAAAGATCGTTAACAAGGCAAAATCATCACTGATGGTGTGCAGAAACATCGCAGGAAAAACGTGGGGCTGTAACCCATCAATACTGCGATGGATGTACACCATGATAGTGAGACCTATGATCACCTACGGAGCAGTAGTGTGGTATGGCAGAACCGAACTCACCACAGCAAAGAAAACCTTGGAGAAAGTGCAAAGACTAGCATGTCTTTGTATAACAGGAGCAATGAGATCGACTCCAGCAGCAGCACTAGAGGTCATTCTGGACCTCACTCCTCTCCACATCACGGTGAGGAGAACTGCTTGGGGAGCAAACCTCAGGTTGGCTAAAGTTGGACTCAAAGGTGCTGCATACGGTACAAGGGACTCAACCCTTATCGGAAGTGCACACCTTGCTGACCTCCCAACTGATGAAATTACCAGGATATTTAGTTTCAAGAAATTATTTCGAACGGAACTAAATACCAAGAAGGAATGGAGCATAGAATCCATTCGAGCACTGGAGAAGAATACCATAATATGGTATACGGACGGGTCTAAAACTCCCGAAGGAACTGGAGCAGGAGTCGTTGGGCCTCGTACCAAATACTCAGAACTCATGGGCCAGTTCCCCAGTATTTTTCAAGCGGAAATTCACGCCATAGAAAGGTGCATTCAGTTCAACCTCGATAGGAAATATCGGAACAAGGAAATTGCGATCCTCTCCGATAGCCAAGCAGCCATCAAAGCGTTGAGCTCTTATAACATCAACTCAAAGATAGTTTGTGAATGCCTAGACAAACTAAACGATCTGGGCAGGAACAACAAAGTGATACTCCTCTGGGTGCCGGGGCACGCCGGAGTGAAAGGTAAGACACCCTGGCACGAAAGGGTGCGTCAACGCCACTGATCGGGCCAGAACCTTTCTGCGGACTTGGAAAATCTTACTTCCAAGTAGAACTCAATAAAGCTGAAGAAGCAATGAGAGCAACATACTGGCAAAGACTTCCAGGACTGAGGCAGGCCAAAGATCTTCTCGGAAAGTTCAACCGAGCAAGATCGAAGACACTGATCAACCTCAGCAAAACTAGTCTAAAGACAATAACAGGATTTCTTACGGGGCATTGCAGACTCAAAGAACACCTAAGGAAGCTAGGTTTAGAGGGGGACAGCACCTGCAGATTCTGCAAGGAACGTCCAGAAACACCCCACCATATACTAATGGAGTGCTATGCTGTGCACCATGAAAGACTTAACACACTGGGATCATACCAGCTGACTGTAGAAGAAATACCACGAATAGACCCCCTTAAAATCCTCAAATTCCTGAAGGTATTGAGGCTTGAGGGGCTGCTGTAAAACGAGAAAACATCGAGAAGCAGAAGAAGATGGGGCACAATAGATCTAATAAGGTCGCAGCGCATCGGTCACCATCCGCACTCACCAATACCAATACCAATACCAAAATAACAAGTAGAAACGCATCACGAAAATATTTATTAGCATTACATAATGAAACAAAACTAAGGGCGCTACTCATAACAGAAATTTACAAAACGCTCCCACTATCTCATTATTTCAAATACTCAAAATGCTTGTCAGTATTTGCTTTGAACTATTTCGGATAAAAATTTTCCGGTAAAAATTCAATCCCAAATCTCTCAAACGGTCTCTTATAATTTAATGTTCATGGACGAGCTGCAATATTACGAATGATGTTAAACTGTTAAGAGATAGATGTTTCAAAAGTCAGCAAGTTACCTATGGAAATAACACTAATGTTTTATGATTGTTTACTTTTAAGTTTTTATTGCTGTCAAATTTATTCCGACTGTTTGCAAACTAACTCTTTTATAACGCGTTTTTATTCAAATGAAAATGCATATGATATGCTCAGTGTATATTTTGAAAGTCTACAAAATGCAGTAATTGCTGAAAGGGAGTATGCGATACGATATCCTGAAAGACGATGTCTTCTCGGAAATGATTCAAAATATTGGCACAAGGATACGTAGAAGTCGCAATGAAGAAAATGTTATTAACGTATTGGCGTTAGTTAAGTCTGAACCCCATTTGAGTATTCGAAAAATTGCAAGAGATCTAGGATTGAATTATTCTTTGTGCAACGGATATTTAAGGATTATAAAATGCATCCTTATCATATTATTTCACAACAGCATGAAATTAGCCCAGACAAAAATTGTAGATCAGATAATTATCTATAAAAAATTTCAAAATACTTTTTTATATAAGAGTCGCCGTTTTTGAGATATAACGATTCAAAAAGTTGAAAGAGTTGTAATCGTCATAATATGCACGTTTCAACGCCACCTTTAAGCTAGTGGTTTTTTGCATTTCTTTAAACTTTCTGAATCTCAAAAACGGTGGCTCGGAAGAAAAAATTTATTCAAACGTTTTTTATAGATAATTAGGTGATCTACAATTTTTTCTAGACTAATTCCATGATAAAACTTACTGCTTTGCTGAAAATAGCAAAAAACCCGGTTTTGTGAAATTCGACCCCGAGTAAATATTTTTGCACGTATCAGATCGATGAGAACTTTTTAGATTTCATTTATTAGACATCTTTCAGACGAGGACGCTGTATCCCAGACGCGCATATCTCAGATACAGAAAAAGCATGCAGTTAGGCTTCTTTCAGACGAGGATACTGTATGCGGGATTCTGTATACGGGATACCGAATCACAGCCGCAGACTATCCCGATACTCTTTTGGCATACTTTTTCATTACAAATACAAATTTCAGTGCGGTGCAGTCGTTATCATAAAATGAATATTGAAGAGTGCGTTGTGCTGTTCGAACTCGCTATCAATTCTGAATAAAAATACTGGCCGCCTCTGAAATCGAAATGTTTGCATCGCACAAGTATGCATGTCTGAACAGGTCCATAAGCCACCATGATAATTCTGAATCCCGGATACTCCTTCGTATCCGGGCGGCTGAAAATCGAAGATTCAAAAATTCTGTCGCGCGATACTGTATGCGTTGCCGAATGCCGTGTGTAAGCTACAATTAAGTGCATGCTTTTTCTGTATCTGAGATACGCGCGTCTGGGATACAGCATCCTCGTCTGAAAGAAGCCTTAAATTGTAGCTTACACACGGCATTCGGCAACGCATACAGTATCGCGCGACAGAATTTTTGAATCTTCGACTTTAAAGGCGGCCAGTATTTTTATTCAGAAATATTAAATATATGCCACAACAGAACGCAATCTTCAATATTCATTTTATGATAGCGACTGCACCGCACTGAAATTTGTATTTGTAATAAAAAAGTATGCCAAAAGAGTACCGGGATAATCTGCGGCTGTGATTCGGTACCCCGTATACAGAATCCCGCACACAGTATCCTCGTCTGAAAGAGGCCTTAGAGCCCTTTCAGACTTGGATACTGTATCCGAGATACACGTATCCCAGATACAGAAAATACATGCGTTTATATCTACGTTTTCACACTGCATTCAGCACAGCATACCGTATCGCGATACTAAATTTCTTAGAGCCCTTTCAGACTTGGATACTGTATCCGAGATACGCGTATCCCAGATACAGAAAATACATACGTTTATATGTACGTTTTCACACTGCATTCAGCACAGCATACCGTATCGCGATACTAAATTTCTGAATCTCGCTCATTCAGCCGCCGGCGACATCCGGGATACCGAATTATCATTGTGGCTTATGCACCCGTTCAGACTTGCATACTTTTGCGATTCAAAAAGCACAATAGCATAGGTGTACAATATTTTTATTATTTATTAGTAGAAGTGAAGTGGAATAGAACGGTTTTTCGATTGTACCTACCATGGAGAATAAAGTTTTTGATAACGAGAAATTTATAAGTGGTAGAACCGAATTCTTTTATATATGGGATACAAGTAATGAAAATTAGTTCGGTAACGAATGTTATGAAGTTCTTCAAAAGATTCTATGGACGTTCGATAATAATTAGAAAACTTTGTTCGATCTTGTAGTAATTCTTGGTGAAGAAGGTTATAAATTCCTTCAGTTTCCCTTAATTCTATTATAGGATGAACCTACATAGTTCGTCTCCTTTTAATATTTTTCTTTTTGTTTATAATATACCACAGCTTAGCGCACCCTTCAATGTCCATTTCATAAAAAGCACCGTACAGCACTGATATTGTACTGATAAAATTTATTTACAAAACTATTCTAACAAAAGTATCTTGACTGTATCTGGCCTAAATTCTGTATCTCGCATACAGTATCCTAGTCTGAAAGGGCTCTAATGGTGTTTCGAACAATCCTACCAATTTTCAGCTTTATGCGAATTTTTGTAACTTCACTCCTATTTTTTGGTTTAATTTGACCAGACTAATTTTGTTTCATTATGTAATGTTAGTTAATGATTCAAGATGCGTTTCTACTTGTTATTTTATTGTCAAAACAATTTTAGCAACATAATTTCTCTTCCACCTTACAGGGCGAGCCAACAATCGCCAACACTCATCAAAGTATGCAAATATCTTTGGAATGAAAAAAGATCTCAGTTCATGGTTTTGACAGGTCAATAAGTCATCAAATTTGGCTTTTTGTTAGCTAGTTAGATTTATAGCGTTGCATTTGAAATTTCTCAAAAAAAATCATACATAGAGCTAAGTGTTACATTAAGCCCTCTAGTTGCCGATTGGAAAATTAAGGGTGTTTTTGTTATTGGTTACTGAAATCTACATTCAATACTCTGTGCATAGAGTCTACGTTTTCGAAAATCGGTTCATGCATTATGGAGTTACAGTCTTTTTTATTTCAAAGAAAGAGAACTTCCCCCATCATTTCAGAATAGGTAATACAGAAAAATTACTTCAACAAAAGTTGTAGAATTGGGACAGTAGTTTCTAAAGTTGATAGTTTTTAACAGCCTAAATTGGTGAATATTTCGTAAAAAATCTAATTATAATTTATAAGTGGTAGATTGCGCCACCTAGCGGAAAAATATGGACTCAAAAACATTTTTAATCATTTTTTTTAGGGCAGATTTTCATATAAGAATTTTTTTTCCCAAATTCTAGGACATACGGTTTCCGAGATACGGCCGGTCGCCACCCTTAATGAATCACCCTGTACATATACATATATATGTATATATATATATATATATATATATATATATATATATATATATATATATATATATATACCGGGTGTCCACAGAAGGTGGCTCGCCCCTATAACTTT
The DNA here is from genome assembly GCA_030704885.1 of Cynegetis impunctata. Lineage (NCBI taxonomy): Eukaryota > Metazoa > Arthropoda > Insecta > Coleoptera > Coccinellidae > Cynegetis > Cynegetis impunctata. The sequence continues at coordinate 23,078 of JARQZK010005206.1, forward strand.
TTTGTTTTCGAAGATAATGAAATAAAATTTAGAGGATCTGTTTGATGCATAAAACTGCATTTTTTGACAAGTAACTCAACTTCATTCGACTTCCGGTTTCAACGGAAGTGACATAAACTTTCGATTTTTAAATGGGACACTGGGTATATTCCCGGCTTTTTGTCTCCATATGACATTTAGAATACAACCACGTATCATTTGTTACTTTTTGTAACACTGTCCAAAAATAAAAAACAAATTCATAAGAACTACATTTGAATAAATTTTTTCCATTGTTTCTGAAGGTATTTCCAACTTCTGAAGTGATGAAAATGTTGATATCATTAGTAGATGGTCACAACGTTACTATCAAATAGTAATCATGACATGCTTAGCAAATACCAAGGGGAAACCATGTTCAAGGAACATTTTCACAAATAAGTGCTCATAAGTCCGAAACTTGACTAGTTAGGTATAGGTATGATATACATAGATAAAACGGAAATTCTAGCAGCTTTTCGAATTTTCAATAATATACAGGGTATTCCATTTGAAATAAACAACTTAGTCACTTTTTCAAGCTAACGAAATAACTGTATTTTTTGGCCACCATGTATTGAAATAACAGAGATTAGGCTGAAGTGTAGGAAGCCCCCAAGTATCAACAAACTTAAACCAAAACTTCGATATCATTGTATTTCTCAGCTCAAAGATATCAGAGTTTTTAGAGGTCTCGATTTCGAAAACGGTAACAGATAGGTATAGGGAAATATTATGAAAAGTTGTTGGGAAATTGTTGGAGATTCTAAAAATAATATAATATACAGGTAGTTCCATTTGAAAAATCAAAGTTGCTATTACTTTCTAATAGAAGTGGCAACACCGCATTACCGAAAATATTTTAGTTGTGTAGAGAATGTCCGACTATGCCCTCCATTGAATTTTCAAAGTGATCCGTTGTATGGTTCACCAGAAACGTCTAATGTGTCATCCACCGTGAATCACCCTGTATATATATATATATATATATATATATATATATATATATATATATATATATATATATATATATATATATATATATATATATATATATATATATATATATATATATATATATATATATATATATATATATATATATATATATATATATATATATATATATACATATATATATATATATATATACATATATATATATATATATATATATATATATATATATATATATATATATATATATATATATATATATATATATATATATATATATATATATATATATATATATATATATATATATATATATAAATAACAAAAAAATAACACGCCAGAGAGACACTGGAGGTAGATTGGCTTCAGGTCAATCAGATAACATCAACATGACCTTAGTAAAAGTTTTCTGGTTTTCCAAATTTTGACACTCCTATGTCTTTTTGAAAAATCTATACTTTTTGGTCATTTTCTCGCCTGTTTTGAATATAAATGAGTTCTAACTCATGGATTTTTTTTCTTGTGCTATCATCAATATATGGTTGAGACAATCCACCTATCATTTCATTAAAAACTAGCTCGCTAACCTCAAAAAAAAATCAAGTTGTTTCAATTTAATTTGAATCCGAAAACCTTAAGTAAAGTTTGACTATTTACTGTGAAAAAATATTGTACCAGACAGAATCAACAAATAATCTTAAAAACTAGCCTATTCACTGCTCTTTCGAAAACGGTATAACATTTGTGGTTTTTTTCCTTCAAAAGTCAAAAATTGCAATTTTTGTCATTGAAGTCGTGCTACTTGCGAAATACACTGCGCCGCAAATTTAACGCATACATTAAATATTTCCTAAGTTTTGACTGAATATTTTCTCAGGCGGTGATCCGATTTGAATAAATTTTTCACCAAATTGTAGATCCATTTTTTGGGGAAATGTAATAGTTATAAGATGATAAAAAAATGAATAAACTTATTGTACATGGTGTTTTTTCAATCGTCTGTTTATCTCGAGCCACTCGAAAGATATTTATGTTTTTTTTATAACCGCTCACACTTTTCAATCAAAAATTTTTTAAACTTTTGTGTTAATTTGCGAAGAAGGCTGTGTATACAAAATTTCTTTACAAGTAGAAACTGTTTATTTGATTTTGTATGTCTCTCCATACTACAAGCCCCATCCGAATCCTTTCAAAATTACCGAACTACCTGACTACCAGTTTAGAATGGGTTTTTCCTACTTTACTAATTTGTAACCATCCTTCTATTTACCCTTTCTATACAATTTGTCATTTATTTATTTCTTGTATTCGATATAACCAAGAAACCTATTTATTAGTTAGCATCAAGCATCTGAAGAAGATGAAGTTTCACGGAAACGAGGGTCATGCGTTATTTTACTTTGTGTATATAAATAAATATGTATATTGTTTTCATAAACCATTGTTTTGATATCTTTATTAATTTACATCATATATCGGCCCAATCAATTCAAAATAAATAAACAAATTTGAACTTTTAATGAAATTTCGTTTGCACAGTCTCCTTCACAAGTTAACAAAAAAGTTTCAAAAAAGTTCGTTTGAAAAGTGTGAGCGGTTATAAAAACATAAATATCTTTCGAGTGGCTCCAGATAAACAGACGATTGAAAAAACAAATTACTCAGAAGACATGCGATTATAACACCGTCTATTTTTATTCTGCCTGAGCTACCCGATATTGCCCGCAGAAGGATGCAAACTTGGACGAAGAAAACATGTCGCTATTCAAACACCCTGTACAATAAGTTTATTCATTTTTATTATCATCTTATAACTACTGCATTTTCTCAAAAAACGGAGCTATACTATTTGGGGAAAAATTTATTCAAATCGGATCACCGCCTGAGAAAATATTCAGTCAAAACAAAAAAAAAAAAATTTAATGTATGCGTTAAATTTGCGGCGCAGTGTATTTCGCAAGTAGCACGACTTCAATGACAAAAATTGGAATTTTTAGACTTTTGAAAGAAAAAAAAAACAGAAATGTTATACCGTTTTCGAAAGAGAATTAAATAGGCTAGTTTTAAAGATCATTTGCTGATTCTGTCTGGTACAATATTTTTTCACAGTAAATAGTCAAACTTTACGTAAGGTTTTCGGATTTAAATTAAATTGAAACAACTTGATTTTTTTTTGAGGTTAGCGAGCTAGTTTTTGATGAAATGATAGGCCGATTGTCTCAACCATATACTAATGATAGCACAAGAAAAAAACCATGAGTTAGAACTTATTGATATTCAAAACAGGCGAGAAAATGACCAAAAAGTATAGATTTTTGAAAGAAACATAAGAGTGGCAATATCTCGAAAACCAGAAATATTATATATATATATATATATATATATATATATATATATATATATATATATATATATATATATATATATGAAGTAAAACGCAAATATTGGGGAATGCAGCTGGTACAATGAAAAACTCTTTAAAGTTGATCCAAGCTTTCGGAAATTTTATTAATTATTTCCATCTTCAGGGATTATCTTTGGTGAGGATGAGTACAAGGATGTTAAACATTTTTAAAAAAACATTACTACCATCACACATATATAGTGACCTCAGCAAAACATAAATTGACGCAAAATGGAAAAAATCTTACACGCTCAGTAGTGAAAGTGAAGTTGTAAAAACGGTTAAAAAGACTTTTTAACCATTTTTCCTGGTTCACTCTTACTTAGTTGAAATGATGTAAATGATTTTTAGGAGTTTTTAAGTTAATTTGGATATGTTACAACTTTAATTTCACTACTGAGCGTGTAAGATTTTTTTCATTTTGCGTCAATTTATATTTTGCTGAGGTCACTATATATGTGTGATGGTAGTAATGGTTTTTTAAAAATGTTTAACATCCTTGTACTCATCCTCACCAAAGATAATCCCTGAAGATGGAAATAATTAATAAAATTTCCGAAAGCTTGGATCAACTTTAAAGAGTTTTTCATTGTACCAGCTGCATTCCCCAATATTTACGTTTTACTTCATACTGGTCAGCAACGAATTCCTATCCTCAATATATATATATATGTATATATATATATATATATATATATATGTATATGTATATATATATATATATATATATATATATATATATATATATATATATTTATATATATATATAAAGATATAAATATATAAATATATATATATATATATATATATATTATTATATAAATATATATATATATATATATATATATATATATATATATATATATATATATATATATATATATATATATATATATATATATATATATATATATATATATATATATAATCTCTTGATAATTATTAGCAATAACAGGCTTGTTGAATCTTAAAAAACTCGATTTTATTAAAAAGTTGACGTTTCGCCACGACATTCTTGGCTTTATCAAAACTTTTTTCTTTGATAAAGCCACGAATGTCGTGGCGAAACGTCAACTTTTTAATAAAATCGAGTTTTTTAAGATTCAACAAGCCTGTTATTGCTAATAATTATCAAGAGATTAGAAATAGTTCACAGGCAACAACAATTCGAATAAATATATATATATATATATATATATATATAAATATATATATTTTATATATATATATATATATATATTATATATATATATATATATATATATATATATATATATATATATATATATATATATATATATATATATATGTGTGTATATATATAAACTAAATTATTTCTAGAAATCCATATCTTACCTCTAACATGTTTCTGGAAACTCTCCCCATCCCACATATCCTTGCTACACACAAAGCAGTGCAACAAATGTTGGGGAATTCCAGAGTACCTTCCCTCTTTTTCTTTAGCCCTCTTAGCTTCATCTTCAGTTGAAGAGTCTTCCTTCAACTCCTTATCTCTTTCATCTCCCTTGTTCTTTTCCTCGCTCTTATTCTTTTCCTCCTTCCATTCCCTCTTTTTCTCATTATCGCCCTCATCAATAGATAAATCTACTGTTTCACAGGACTTTTTTTCAGGTTTCTTTTTCTCTTCAGGTTTTTTCGGTTGGGTTTCTCTCGTTTTGTTACCACCTCCTTGATTCCTGTTGCGGTTTCGGTTGCCTTGGTCACGCCAATTTCCACCGCGATTATTCTGTTTTTGAAGAGAAATTACAAATTAAAAAGTAAAATTTTTCTAGTTATAGACTCTACTCTAGAAGCATTGGTGGTAAAATACTGTTAAGCATTATAATCTGTATCAATGCATCGCACCTTGATGAAAAATTTGCAACAATTTGGAGAACCATTGTTGAGCATTTATGAAACGCATTTTCAACTTAAATCTTTTCGTACTTCCTCAACATAGCCAAACTCACAATTGACTGCAAGGTTTCCATAAATCACAACAAAATAATAATCTACCAAGTTTCTAAAAAAAGAATACCGTTATCAACCGCGACAATAAATAAATTAATTGAAACCTATGAGAAAAATAATGATGGAAATAATATTATTATATTTATCAACTTTATATTTTCATCAAGAATATACTGCCGGCCCTGTAATACCAGATTGTTTTCTTCCTGTCACTAAAAAGGGCATCCATAATATCCAAAGAACGAGGAAAATTGAAATTGATATAAAAAACCTCCACATTTAAACCATATGAATAAAAGTGTAAGAGTAATCTTAAGAATGAGCTTATCTTCTGAAAATCCTCTCACACCTGAAAGCAAGTGTATTTACGCCATTTATTGTTTTTGTTCATATTAAGGAAATAAAGGTGATCATTATTAAATAACCCTAGAAATTAAGTTAGCAAATTAGTGAGAAAAATATCATGACACTCAACGTTCATGTGTTGTTTAGTGATTAACTTCATATAAATAGAATACCCAAATAAGAATAGTGAAAATAGTTTAATTTACAAACTCGCAAGAAGTTTAGAGAGGATTTGCTTCTAGTGTTGGGTAGGGCACGACATGAAAAAGAGTTTCTAATAGCTTCTTTTTTGTACTGCGCCAGTACAATGTCCTACTTCAAATGAGACGAGGCGTACTGAAGCTCGGCGATACGTTTGAAGTTACGAGTACAAATATGACATTTGATTTTAGTACGTACAATAATTACAGTCTGAATTCAGATCAATGACATATTAATAACCCGTATTGCAAAGTGATTGTTTGTAAGTAGGTAAATAAAAATATAACCAAATATATTTTAACAGTATATTTCCTTCACTCGAGACTCGAAACGTGTTGTAGAATGACATACTAATGCAATTTGTAGCATGCGCCTCGCACCCTGTTTGTGTTCATCCTATAGTTTTACGGAGACCGAGAGTGAACACTACAATTGTGGTGTCGATTTGAGTATTTCTTGTTTCTGGATTCCAAATTGAGCATGAGTGTCGATTCGAGTACAGATTGAGTGTAAATTGAGGGTGAGTGACTTCTATGAATTCGGCCCTGAATGAGGAGACTTCGCGACATAAAATTTGAAGCAGTACAATATAAAATTTCGAGCCGCTCTTGCATTTTGACATCATGTATGGGACAAATATACCGCCTCTTGTATGTCCTACTTAACACTATGCTTCTATCTTCGTAAATAGGATATAAAAGATGAATATTTTGAAGTAACTTTCTAAGGAATAATGGACTCCTGTTCTGATAACAGTCATATACTATTAAATAAACCATTATTCAGATGGCTAAGAATAACTTCAGAGTTTAAAATTGAAAGGAAATCATAAAACCTTGGAGTAATGTATAAATGAATGAATATTAAGCCGTATTTCCATCATAATAACTGGAATAGAGGACCTTGAACCTTGAATCCAGAAACGAATGGTCTAAAAATAAGTTGAATAATATATTAACTCAGAAACAGCACGATCCAGAATACGATAATAAATATAACGAAATGAAAAAAGAATAAGATGCACTGCTTCTTGATGTCATGTCTCAATCCAATAGAGAACGAATTATTTTCGGACAAATCTTAATAAAATAACGAAGTTGACGTCAAAACAATGTGAAAATAATTAATATATTCATTCAATATATATATATATATATAAATGTATATATATATATATATATATATATATATATATATATATATATATATATATATATATATAATGTGTATATATATATATATATATATATATATATATATATATATATATATATATATATATATATATATATATATATATATATATATATATATATATATAATGGCTCGTGAGGTTTTGGTTTGAGGAGGCTACAAGAGGTGTTAAAAAATACACCATAGTCGAAAATTTTTAGGATTTCGAGGTCAACCGCCTTATAATTTAAAGAAAATCAAAGTAAAACAAGCACCCTAAGCTATTAATTTGTTTTCACTTTCGAGTGTCTACCTTGAGACCTACAACTCCTATTTACAATATTCACAAAAACTATTCTCAGCCAATTAATCAATTCATCTATTCATCAATTTTTTTTTCTTTCACAAAATAGGTACCTACCCACCTACTTAACTCAAATGAACCTACTGTTCCGTATAAAGAACACGTATCTGAAAGTTTTCTGTACAAGCCTATAATAAAGAAACATAGATGGCGACAATGTTACAACATAAAATAATGCAATTTTTTATTCTGGATATAACCTATAAAGTGCTATAGTGTTTAGAACAACTTTAGTGTCAAGTGCACTTTCAAGAAATATTACTCGTTTTAACAGGTAAATATGTCCAAGTAAGTAATTTTTTATTTGTATATTTTTCATCGCATTTACGAATACAATAACTATGTCTATACTTTGATACATAATATTTGAGAGGCATTTATTTCATATACAAATTTAAATCCTAGTATTTGATATATAAATAAGGCCGTTCTTTTAAAGGAACGGTAGGATTAAAGCTTACCATTTTCTTGAAAAATACATGCCATTTATTGTTATAGGTTTCGGAATAAGACGCTTACCCTGGATGAATTACTACATTATGCAGAGAATCCCGATACGACACCAGAACCACCTGACAACATCATTCTCTTTCCACCTGAAAATGACGGATGGGAAACAGATGAAGATTCAGGGGAGGAGAATCAAGTCACACTTAATAATTTGCCAGGGAGTCAGTTGCGAGCTGAAGCCGAATTTAGCTATGACGTGGACGAGGATAATGTTAATGATAATTTGAACAATGAGTTTGACGAAGCAGGCTGGGAAAGTGAAGATAATCTACCTCTTATTAGATTCCAAAGCCAACCAACTAGAGCCATAAATCCTCCAAAGAAACAGAGAAAGTTGCATGTGAATTGGTCGGATGAAGACATGCCCCACAAAAGTTTTCCTCACTTTCAAAACGTATTCGGTCCTCTAAACAACGTATTACCAGTAGACTTATTCAGATATTTTGTTGATGACACTATTTTAATACTATTGGTTGACAGTACCAATCTGGTAATGTTACTGAAGATGAAATATTGTGCTTCATTGGAGTGTTACTTCTGAGTGGATACAGCACGGTGTCTAAACGTAAAATGTATTGGGAGAATGCAGTAGATGCAAACAACGAGCTGGTTTATAATGCTATTTCACGTGATAGATTCCAGTTTAGTATGTCCAACATTCACTGCTGTGATAATACTAAATTAGATCGAAATGATAAATTTTCTAAAATAAGACCACTTTTTGTAGCTTTAAACGAAAGATTTCAACAATTTTCACCTATTGAAGAATGTCATAGTATTGACGAGGCAATGGTGCCTTACTGTGGACGTCACAGTTGCTAACAGTTCATCCGCGGAAAACCAATTCGTTGGGGATACAAATTATGGGTTGGCGCGACAAAATCTGGATACATTGTCTGGTTTGATCCATATCAAGGAGCTTCAATTGTTGTTGAAGAAAAATACAAATATTTGGGATTAGGGGCAAGTGTTATCCTGCGATATGCAGATGTTTTGAAGGAAATTCGAGAGCAACCATACCATTTAGTTTTTGATAACCTTTTACTTCGCTTGCACTTCTGCAGGAATTAGAAACGAGAAACCTAAAGGGAACCGGATCAATCAAGGACAACAGGATACCTAATAGTGTTATGGAATCCTCTAAAATATTCAAAAAATATGACAGAGGGAAAATGTGTTTCAAGTTAGGAAATAACTCTATAATTGTTTGCAAGTGGAACGACAATAATGTAGCTTGTGTAGCCTCAAATTTCTTATCCGTGCTTCCGCCAAACAAAGTAAAGAGATATTCTCGTAAAGAAAAAAAATATATGTATATTGATCAACCAAAACTGATTCAACATTATAATGAAAATATAGGAGGCGTAGACAGATCTGACCAGAATATAAGTTTGAATCGTATTTCCATAAGAGGCAAAAAATGGTATTTCCCACTTTTTGCACACTGCTTGGACATGGCCGTTCAAAATGCTTGGCAACTAAATCGCACAAATGGTAGCAAACTTGATCAGTTATCATTCAGAAGATGTATTGCAACGGGATTGCTGGAAACTCATAGAAAAACAACAAAAAGAGGGCCATCTAAACAATCAGAAAATATACATGAATATTCACGCTATGATCGATTAGACCACCTGATTGTTTACCAGAATAAACAAACACGTTGTGGAGTGTGTCATAAAAACTCAAATTTTATATGTTTAAAGTGTAAAGTAGCATTACATACCAAGGAATGCTTTTATGATTACCAAACATTATAATTCAATGTATCATGTTTATTTTTCCTATAATAACGTTCCTCAAAAGCCTACCGTTCCTTCAAAAGAACACCTCAAAATTGAATTTTTTTTTTTTAAATAAAAACAAAAGTAAACTTTGAATATAAAAAGTCTTCATTTTAACCATAATCACACACAATAATCATTAAAATATTCATAAAAAAATTTCAGGTTTATTTGGGTTAACGAATTTGTTAACAGCTGGTGAGAGCAAATAAAAAGTTATTATATATTTTTAAGATTAGCGGGATTCTGCGATCTTTAACGTTAGCAAAATGATCTATAATATCCTCATAAAATTTTTTGTCTTTCGCCAAAAGTTTTACCAATTCCTTCTCAATAGACAACAAACCTATATTTTTCAAACGATCCTGGCTCATTGAATTTCGTAAATAAGTTTTAATTCTCTTAAGAGTGGAAAACGAGCGCTCTACGGAAGCCGATGTCACCGGGATAGAAACAATTAGACACAAGAATTTATACACTTGGGGTAAATCTTGATTCAAATCATTATCAACAACGTATTTAATAGTCCTCACATGATTTTCATTTTGCCCCAAAATTTCGTTGTCAAAAAAAGTGTATTTTTGACATAAATTTTCCAAAAGGTTATCTGGAAAATTAGCCGAAAATCCGGTAAACAAATTTTTATTGAGTAAGTCGAAGAAATGCAGTTCTTTCAAATCAGAGAACCTTATTTCTATTTGACCCCTAATAGTATCCAAAATTTCATAAAATATTTGCTTATAGTGGAGTTCCATATCTGCGTAACTGAATTTCTTTCGTTTTGGGCTAAATTGAGTCGTATCATCAGTAGTTTGAAATTCAGAAAATAGTTTTTTAAAATAAACTTGTGCACGAAATTCTGAAATTTTTTCCAAAAGAAACTTGAGCCGATTTCGTGAGTAAATTACATCTGAAAACTTGTGCTGTAAGATTTGAAAAACTATTTCTGTTTGTTCAAAAACTAATTTAAAGATGTTTAAAAAATATATAAATTCCTTATCTTGTAAGTAAGATATTAATCCGCGTGCTGTATTTAAAGTTACTTTATCGGTGAAAAATTCATCACTTTCAACTAGGTATAGAATTAAATCCTCCAATCCTAAGCGGCCCCAAACAGAGACATTTTCACTAGTAAAAAGTAAACACTGCCAACAAAATAATTTATTTTTTACCTGTGATCCGGTTAGGCAAGGATGTCTCTCATAATTCCTTGTATTAAAACCGCGGTTTTGTTGTCTGTTACGCTGCACCAAATTGTTTAATTCAGGGGTAGGTCGCAATGTTTTTATCAAAACTTTATCCTCATAACTTAGTGCACTAAAGTTATGGGATAACAAATATTCCACTAAGTCACCATTGAAATTTTTGAAATTAACTTCAGTAACCAAACTCATTTCAAAACAATACGCGAGCAATATAAGTAAACACGCTGCTGTTTACGGCCATTAGTAACTACGATCACACTACGATTAAATTAATTTCCAACGAATTCACTCGATGTCAAGCGAAATTCTATAGTTGTGATTGGTCGACATTGTATGAGACTGGGTCTCGATCGATGTTGCCATTTACATGTGTTTTGCTTTTCTATTGCAATGAAGTATTCATTCGGAGTATTTGCACCGTTGTTTGCTTTTCTGTGGCAGGCATAATGAACGTTGAGAATATACCTTTCCATGCCTCCGCAGCGTTGCCACAAATCTTGAAATGATGAAATGCAGTAAATGTAAATACCTTCTATCGTAATTAATAAATTATATTATATAATGTAGGTTGAAAGGTAGGTGCATAAAATAATATGATTTTGATAAATATGAATATGCTGACTATTCAATATAATATATTAGTGATACACGGAATATTATTGAGGAGGCTTAGCCTCCTTTGACTAGCCGCCCCTGATATATATATATATATATATATATATATATATATATATATATATATATATATATATATATATATATATATATATATATATATATATATATATATATTATAGATATATTCAGGGCCGTATGCTCCCGTGTTTCATTTTCCGTTCGTCGTGCGCATGACGTCACTCACGACATTATTTGTATTGCTGAGAGAGCAGTTTTGTATGTTTTTCTCTATTAACGCGTTTAATTAGTTACAAACAAAAACTGTAGAGACAAATTATGTTCTAAATGATCTGTCCTATTCCCTAAAGATATAAAAGTTTTGAAATTTGTGATACTTATCACTCAAAACTCTTAATTTTTACTGTGAAATTTCTCTTCGAAGTATTAAAACGCGACTTTCATTAAAACGGTGCAAGATAGAGTAAACTGGGAAAGGAACTAATTTGTAGAGCACAAATTTACTACAACAATAGTCTAGGAGGGCAATGCGAGATTAAATAAAAACGCGAAAACATTTTATAAAAAGTGGACTTTTATTTATGGTTTTTACACAGGCATATTTTTCCATTTAAATAGTTTCGAAATAGTAAATACCGGATTTCAAGATAACATTTCATTGCCTACATATCACGTATTCTACATTTTATTAATATTTAATAATTAACAACTTACTTTTCTTATTTTTTTGGGAATTACCTAAACCACAATATGTTTTGTATTTTTTATTTCAACGTTTCGGTAGCGTTCTAGTTACCGTTGTGAAGATGAATTAAATTTTTAAACAATTTTTGGTCCCTATCTATTTTTTTATGATACAGCACTCAAAAATACATACAACCCCAAATGTTCACCCCTCTACGATAACCCCTATGTTTTATTTGTTTAATTCCTCCGAAATGGCTCGACCGATTTTCATGAAATTTTGTATGCATCGGTTAGGCCTGAGAATCGGACAAAAAATTTTTTTTCATCCCCCTAAATGTTGAGGGTGGTCTACCCCTCAATTTAAATTTTCAATTTTTCAGAGAAATTTTTTGTTCTATTTTTTTATGATAGGGCATTCAAAAATATATACAATCCTCTACGATCAACCCCTATTTTCATTTTTTGATTAATTTTTTTGGCAAGATTTTTATTTTGTCATGACGATTTTCATTTTTGTTTCAAGGTGGCAATCGAAAATAACAATAGTCGGTCTGAGATTAGGTCATAATATATTTTTCATACCCCTAAGTGATTAGGGTGGTCCACCCCAAACAATTTCATAAATTTGTTGGACAAAATTTTTTATTTTTATTTTTGTATGATTGCATTATGATTTTAAGGTTGCATTAAAAAAATACATACAACTCTAAATTTGCACCCTACTATCAACAACCCATATTTTTAAATAGCCATTTTAGTAATTTAAACAACGTTTGCCGGGTCAGATAGATTCATAGATAGATATAATGATAGATTGTTGAATAGATAGATAGATAACTATCTAGATAGATAGATAGATAGATAGTAAGATGGATAGAGATACATCGGCAAATAGATGAATAGATAGAAAGATAGATAGATGAAAATAATTTATATGACAAACGTTGTTCTGCCATATAAATTATGTTCATCTATCTATCTACATAGCTAGATAGATAGAAAGGTAGTTAACTATCTAGATAGATAGTTAGATAAAAATAATTTATATGGCAGAACAACGTTTGCTGGGTCAGCTAGTATATATATACATATATATATATATATATATATATATATATATATATATATATATATATATATATATATATATATATATATATATATATATATATATATTACCTACATATATATATTTCGTAACGGTAAGAAATAAAGGGTCGGTTAAATGGGGGCAAAGGAGCGTATTTCATGAGTTAATTATATGAATTTAAAAAATTTGACCTAGCTTCTTTTGTTCTGGAGTTACACAGGCAAAATCGAAAATTTCGAATTTCTGCTTTTGCCTATATCTTTTTATTTCACGAAGATTTTTTTTTTCCCCACTTTTCCATAGCAACTTTTTGTAGCCTTTCCAAATATCTGAATAAAATGTATATACAGGGTATAGTACACATTGGGCCACCCTCTATTTTCAATTTTCAAATTTTGACCAGTATTTTTTATTGCATTTTTCCAAATGCCATGAGTCATGTTTCATATTGGCGTTTTATTTTTATCTAGAACATAGAGTGTTTTGAAAATATTGAACTAATACGAGGCATTCTGTACCTTCTTCCTTATTGTATGATTTTTTTTTTACAGCTGAAATTTCCAAAAAATTGAAATTTTACAGATAATAGTTCAATATTTCCAAAACACTCTGTAATTCAGATGAAAATACTACGACAATATGGAATATGACTCTTGGCATTCAAAACAATGCAATAAAAAATACAGGTCCATATTTGAAAATTAAACGTTGAGTTTATAAGATACCATTTATATAATTTTAATTCAGATATTTGAATAGCCTACAAAAAGTTGCAATGGCAAAGTGACAATTTGTTTGAAAAAATTCCTGAAATAAAAAGATATAGGCAAAAAAGAATTTCGGAATTTTCGTTTTTTCCTGTTTAACTCCAGAACCAAAGAAGCTAGATCAGATTTTTTTTATAGTGCCCATGCATAGACTCGAATTTGAATAGCCCTGTATGTATGTATATATATATATATATATATATATATATATATATATATATATATATATATATATATATATATATATATATATACTTATACATAAGTGATGAAAACAAATGCTAGTTTCATTGAGGTTTAATTCACCTAAACTTTATGGTTTTCGAAATATCTCGTCTTTTGTGAAAATGTAGTAGCTTAAACTCTCAACTGGTGTTTTCTTGTTTTCAACCAAATTAACGTTAAGGCCTACTAACTGGAACAAACTTTATGTCGCACATATATATATATATATATATATATATATATATATATATATATATATATATATATATATATATATATATATACAGTACAACTTCAGTAATCCGGACATATATCGTTCCGGTCAATGCCGGATTATTGCGGTATCCGGACTACTATGACTATTTATTTTTTGATCAAAAATCGCAAAATTGCATACAAAAATACCTTTATTTCGTAAAAGTGCTTATATAAAAAAAAGTAAAAATTTAAAAAATCATTCTAATGTTATAAAACTACAGTATAGGTACCTATGTAAGTATAACTTAAACTGTGTAAGTTACTGCATTTTTTTTGGGAAAAAGGTGTTTGAATGCTCCTGTTTTTGGCTAGTTCAAATGCTTTTTCTTTTAGTCCTTATTTTTCTTTATGTCAAAAATCGCCAAAATTTGCTGCCGTTTGACGGATACTTCCGGATTTGTCTAGACCAGGGGTGCTCAAACGGTCGATCGCGGAAACTTTCAGAGTCGATCGCGAGGGCGTGGTAACACCGCCAAACACCCCCCTTCCCCCTGATAACGTGTTAGCACAGTGTTTTGAAGTGCAAAATAAATCATATTCTTGCAAATGTATTTGTTTCTTTTTTAGTAACATTAAATTAGTCGATCGCTTTTCACCTAAATATTTTGTGGTAGATCGCCAGCACTCTAAGTCTGAGCACCCCTGGTCTAGACAGTCTAATATTCCACCTTTTTTGCTGAGTGTTAATGTTTTGTGGAGCCTTTTATCTGGAGCCATCCCCAACAGAAAAGATAACTATGTTCTTACGTACGACTCTGAATAAAATGAATGCACAAATGCCCACAATCTTTAAATCGCGTCGACCTTGTTAAGACAGTAAAATTATTGCTATGGTTCTCTCATAACGTTTTAACGTCCGGTTTAGAGAGGTAAAATTTTGAAAATGTCCGGTTTATAGAGCAATCCGGATTACTGGAGTGTCAGTTTTAGCGAGTGTCCGAACTACTGAAGTTGTACTGTATATGTATATATGTATGTATGTATATATATATATATATATATATATATATATATATATATATATATATATATATATATATATATATATATATATATATATATTAATATATATATATATATATATATATATATATATATATATATATATATATATATATAAATATTTTTTCGAAACATCTATATTCTGAACTGCTCAAAATTGCATAGTAATATGATTGTATGCCAGCTCACAATGCGAATGTAGAGTGAGTTTTTTCGCTAGGGTCGCAGTAATGGAGGAAGGAGAGAAACTTGCTAATTACACATACGCTTCCTTCTCTGATCAAAATAGAGTCTAATTTGACTTGAGTTGCTCCGACTTTTACAAATTCATGATGGAAAATAAAGACATTTTGGGAAAAATTGGCAAGTCTGAAAAATTCCAAGATAAGTTGAATTAGTAAAAAGAACTTGATCTCGTTAAAATTAAAACTTGTTACTTACTTTTGATTTATAGTTAATAAATAATTTAGACTTTTGGGTACCTAACCTATCTAACCGAACTAGATGATCTATCCTATAATTTGCTATTACAATGTAGAATCTAGTCTATTTGATTTTTGATCTACCAAAAATTATCGTCATGAGTTGTTTTTTATTTGATGATACCAAAAAAAAAGGAGAAAACTGTAAACTGTGTATAATAGAATTTTATTTGTTTTTTTTTGTTCTGTCTATATGGTAAACAAGCGGTTTAAAGTTTGAATAAATGAAAAAATTAAAATATAAACGATGTTTTATTTTATTCAAAAGAAAATTGTTTACGGGGTGTCCGGGGAAAAACAAAATTTCACAGAAATGTCCGGGGTTTTCAAAATTTTTGTCCGGAATCGGCAATGTAGGTGATGACAACCCTATGTATATGTATATATGTATATATGTATATATATATATATATATATATATATATATATATATATATATATATATATATATATATATATATTGCATGGTTAAATTAAAAATGTATATGTATATATATATATATATATATATATATTTATATATATATATATATATATATATATATATATATTTATATATATTGCATGGTTAAATTCAAAATGTGTATGTATATATATATATTGCATGGTTAAATCGATCAGCTCTATTCAATGAAAATATTAAAAATTCTTACTGTCGGTTACACCGGAAGTGTTCACTGAGTTTGTTATTTAAAACGAAATGAGTGTTTTATTTCATTTTTTTAGATTCTCCATCAAATTTTGAGTGAAAAATTATGAGCGTACTGCTAGTAACTAGATTGCAAGTTATTTCTGAATACTCGAAATTTTCGAAACGTCTGTCTTTTTCTATTTTTATTATCAGACGCAATTTTCATAACTGATTTGATTACTTATACAGGGCGTGTGAAATTTAATTCCAACTTTTATAAATGGCTGTCTCGAAAACTGGCTAAACTTAATTGGATGAATTATACCTATAGCTAAATAATACGACATCTATTTCGTTTCAATCTGTATTAGCGTTGCCTAAACATAAATCCAGCCATTTTAAAAGGAAATGGTGTTTTATCTGCTCACGCCGAAATGACCGATTAAATGTGAATAATCTACAATTCATAGGTGCCATGAAGTGACTATTATGACTTACAGTCATAACCAACTCATGTAACATTGTTAGATGAGTTCGGTAGCAGAAATATACCAATAATAAACCTGCCAAGTGTGAGTCGGACTCGCGCACGAAGAGTTCCGTACCATTGACTCTACCCCCTTGAATATTTATTTTATTTTTATTATTAAAGTAAAAATACAACAGAGTATTTTGTGAATATTTCAAGTGCCTATCTGTTGCCTCTATTGATATCGAGCAAAAAAATCACGTTTGTTGTATGGGAGCCCCCCTTAAATATTTTTTAAAATTTAGTATTTGTTGTTATAGTGGCAACAGAAATACATAATTTGTGAAAATTGTAACTGTCTAGCTATCGCGATTCTTGCGATACAGCCTGGCGACAGACAGACGGACAGACAGCGAAGTCTTAGTAATAGGGTCCCGTTTTTGCCCTTTGGGTACGGAACCCTTAAAATAAGTAACAAAATATAAATAAGCACATAAAAATAAGCTTGAATGAACCAAATCAGAGCTAATTTAATCAGGACCATGGATACTACAATAATACACAAAATTTAATTAATAATAAATGAAATTAAATCAAATGTTCAAAAATACCCCAGTTTTTCTCAATACATTTAATAACTCTTTTGAGAAAATTATCCTCAGTTATCTTCATCAATTTTTCTAGTGATGATAGGAAGGCACACCGCACTAGTCCTCTGATATAGGTAATTGGATCTTGATACGACTTTCACATGTCCCCATATAGAATAATCCAATCATGAAAATGAACAGACCAGTAACAAAGGCCATTAATAGCGATCCAGCTGACTTCAAATAATTCATTGAGGCAATCTCCCACTGGAATGTAATTAAGAGTCCTGCTCTATTTCGCTGGTACCAGGCAAGATACTTTTCATTTAATGGTAAACTATTTAACGCAGGAAGAATAGCATTTCTTAATATATGACTAAATATGTTTCACCAGTAAGTAGACCAGGGTCGATAATTTTTGGAACCGAAAAAAATAATAGTAGGTTGAAACCCATTAGAAATGGAGGAAAATATAATAAAAATGAAAGAAAAAATGATTTACGGGCGATCTGAGGTCGGGAAAGGGAAGGGGGTGAGTTTTCAAGGGTAGAAAACGGTTTATCTCGATTTCCGGCAAAACTAGGTAATGAAAAGATGTAAATGTAGGTAATGAAAAGATCTACAACTTCTGTATTTACACTTTTTCACATAACCTCAAAATTTATGTGAAAAATTCAAAAAACCAAGTTTTTGGTTTTTTATTGTTATCTTTTACGGAAAAAAAATGTTTTTAACGAAATTTGGTGAAAACTTACCCTTTTATGTCTCAAATACACTGTAATTTATTTGACTTGAAATATCTATTTTTTCACCTTATTTTGACTCAACATCGAAAAAGCACCCTAATTTTCAATCGAAAATTCTCCTGTCAGAATATCAGCTTTGTTCATTGCTGTGCTTTATGTTCATTGAAATCTCTACTTTCCGATGGTATATACATTTCTATAGTAAATATTCTCAGAAAATGCAAAAAATCGAAGAAAACTCGAATTCGAAATTTTAATTTGGCAGAAAAATGAAAAAGTGGAAGAGATCATGAATAAATATTTGCGATATGTAGGAAAACATTACGCAGCAAGCAGCTTTATTGTTCTTGATGGGTACCTCGAAATTGAAAAATCAGTTACTATCACAACAGTACCAGCAGTTAATTCAACTAAAAGAGGAGAACGTAGTCGTAGAAAAACCTCAGACAATATTCCAGAGTTCGATTATCAAAATTATGTAAGCATCAGCATCTTCTTATACTTGTTTACAGGACAATCCTTGTGACTGTAATCTTTCCATTAACGTTTTTGTTATTTTGTCCTTGTTCTTATCGTTAGATAAATTGTTTTTGCAAAAATGGTATTTTTTTATGGTTTTGATAATCGAACTCGGAATATTGTTTGAGGTTTTTCTACGACTACTTTCTCCTCTTTTAAATGGCTTACCTGCTGGTACTGTTGTGACAGTAACTGATTTTTCAATTTCAAGGTACCCATCACAAATAATATAGCTGATTGCTGCGTAATGTTTTCCTACATAGCGCAAATATTTATTCATAACCTCTTCCACTTTTTCATTTTTCTGCCAAATTAAAATTTCGAATTCGAGTTTTTTTCGATTTTTTGCATTTTCTGAGAATATTTAATATAGTAATGTATACACCATCGGAAAGTAGAAATTTCAACGAACATAAAGCACACCAACTTTTCGAACAAAGCTGATATTTTGACAGGACAATTTGCGATTGAAAATTAGGGTGCTTTTTCGATGTTGAGTCAAAATAAGGTGGAAAAATAGATAATTCAAGTCAAATAAATTACAGTGTATTTGAGACATAAAAAGTTTTCACCAAATTTCGTTAAAAAATTAAAAATAAAAAACCAAAATCTTGGTTTTTTAATTTTTCACATAAATTTTGAGGTTATGTGAAAAAAGTGTGAATACAGAAGTTGTAGATCTTTTCATTGCCTACAACTTTGCGATTTGACTTTTTCCCATAAGACTTCTAGTTTTGCCGGAAATCGAGATAAACCGTTTTTTACCCTTAAAAACTCACCTCCTTCCCCTTCTCGACCTCAGATCGCCCGTAAATTATTTTTTCTTTCATTTTTATTATATTCTCCTCCTTTTCCAATGAGTTTCATCCTACCATTATTTTTTTTCACTTTTTATTATTTTTAAAGGCTTCTACCCTGGCCTAAAGGTTGTAGTCGTGAAAAAATAAGCTTAAAATTCTGTTATACTTAGAGCATAGACGACATTACAACGCAAAGATACTTGGAAATACCTCTCACGAGTTAGGTGAGGAATGGAGGCGACCCGTGATGAACTCTTTCATTTCGAATGAACCAACCATTTTTCGTAAATTTAGCTCATCACAACAAAAACATGTTCCTTAATGAATGTACATTTTCTTGAAACTTGAGGAACACACGAACAAATAAATAAATATATATATATATATATATATATATATATATATATATATATATATATATATATATATATATATATATATATATTGTTACGTTTTTTTCTGGTACTAAAAAGGCAAATACAATTCTTCAATGAACGGTTAACATAAATGAAATTAAGGGGGGTGTGCTCTCGATTGAACTACAGTGGGGAAGGGGTAGGTTCTTAATTCTTTAAAATATAGTACAAATAATATCAGGGCGCCAGATAGTTTACAATTACGGACCCCCTCAATAATACACCAAAACTATCAAATAAAGGTTCTGAAAGAAATGATTCACGAAAACGCAATTTATAATATGAAAATAATATTTATATCCCTTTCAAATCAACAGCCAATGCCTATTTGTAGTTTTTAACAACTTAAGATGTTTATATGTAATATATGAAAATATATTTATCCCATTTACAATAGTACTTATGAATGCATGCATTCATTCACATGAAATTTACAATTACATGTAAATGAGTATAGGCGGTGTTTTTCTATTAATAATGAAAGGTAAATGAATGGTAAAGAATAACAAATAAATAACGCAATAAAACTTTCGAAGAAATTATGAATAAATCTACTTATAGTGAAAAAGAAAATCTAGGCTTTAAATAGGTACTCATCCAGTGTCCTAATACAGTTTCTCTCTTCAACGTCCAATAAATGTAACTATCAGGAATTCGGTTGTAAGAACAGGAAATAACAGCAGAATCAATCAGAAACAAATGTACAATCCAATCGGGGTACTTCCAGGCAGAACGTTAATGATTTTCCAGTAAAACAATATACCAGATTAGAATTGGAATCCTACTCGCAAACGATATCCGTATTATTGTACTGAAAGCCTGAAAATGGATTATATGGTTGATGACACATGTGAAAGAAATTAAATTCTGAAAATACCTTAGTTGTTGGGAGGCTTTGAAGATGGATCTCAAGGCAGAGGAAATATATCCCGCAACCAGCGGTGATTTCACCCTAATTTTAGGATTCAACTAATTATTCGTCAAACTCAAAATTCACACAATTATGGCGAAATCTACTACGAAAACTCACTATAATCCGGCAAGGCCGATCGAAATAAATCTATATTAGTGACGTTTTCTCTCCAATTACTACCTGAGAAATGACTTTCTTCCCTGAATCTCTCGATTCCTTGATGGTACATCGTATTCATGCATTGATAAGAAACCAGTATACCAGATGTTGCGAAGGGCAAGAAATATTCACGTCGAATAAATGAAGAATATAAAACGTTATAATATATATATATATATATATATATATATATATATATATATATATATATATATATATATATATATATATATATACCGGGTGTAAATGAGAGATGGGCCACCCCTATAACTTTTTAATGGATTCTTCGATTTTATTGAAATTTGGGTGGTTTATCTCAGACATAATTTCGAGTTTTTTCACATACAAAATCAACATGGCTGACTTCCAATTTCACAGAAAATCATATAAAAATTAAAAACTGAAATGGAACACCCTATATATTTTTACATATTTTAATTCTGAGGCTTCAAATACATACATTCCATCTGTCATATTTTTTTTTCATATTTCGTAAACAGAGTCTGTCTCAGGAGCAAAGGGAACTAATAAGAATAAGATTTTTAATAATTACTTCGTTATTTAGGAATTGAGAAAACTGATGTGTGAATCATTTTGAAGGAATTTGAAGGAGCTTTTTGATATACAGGATGGCCCATGTATGTTTCCATTTAAAAAACTGAGTTTTGGTTCGAAAAAGAATTCAATCGTTAACAAACTTCACGAAAATGAATTTTTTGAAAAATTATTACTTTGGGCGATATTTTAAATCAATTATCTATGATTTAGACGACGTCGCAGCCATCTACGATAAAAAAAAACAAAATGAAAAACAAAATTGAAACGGCGCTAGAATTGACATTTGACAGATGGAATGTATGTATTTGAAGCCTCAGAATTAAAATATCTAAAAATATATAGGGTGTTCCATTTAAATTTTTAAATCGTTTTCTGTGAAACCGGAAGTCAGCCATACTGATTTTGTATGTGAAAATATTAAAAATTATGTCTGAAATAAACCACCCAAATTTCAATAATATCGAAGAATCCATTAAAAAGTTATAGGGGTGGCCCATCACTCATTTACACCCGGTATATATATATATATATATATATATATATATATATATATATATATATATATATATATATATATATATATATATATAAATATATATATATATATCTGTGGCTTGGAGCTAAAAGGGCCAATGTCAATTTTTGCCTAGTTGAGGTTAACCATTGCATTGCATTTATATGTATGCTGTCCTTCATATGCTAAAACGGCCAATATCAAACTCAACCAATAACATATCTATAAATATAAAGGCGGCATATGTCTTTATAAATTTGCTGAAATCGGTGAAATCTAAAAGGGCACGTGTCTACTTTGGCGTTTTAGCTCTAACTGATTCTATTATTTTCTCTTATAAAACATTGGGCCAATGTCTACATTGGCCGTTTGAGCTTCAACTGAAATTTGATGCATGCATGAACAAAAGCGGCCACAATGACATTGGCCGCCTTTGTATTAGTGGGTAGTTTACAAATCTGCACACACGCGTCTTGCGACGTAATTCAAGTTTCGTGAAGTGTTTGTGGAGTAAAGATTATGAATAATTCAAGGACAAGGAGGATTTTAGAAATGTGTGGTAACTGAAAATAGTAAGTGAGTTTCTTTGAGGCTGGCCATACTCACATGGAGGCAGATACCATCCATGGGCCAATAGAAAAAAATGAAAAACGGACTACTGCTGACACTGAGTTACCCCGTGATTGGGGCAAATTTAATACGTATGGTGCCTAGAAAACCTTCTATTGAGGTTATAGAACTGGAACAAGAAGACTTTTTAAATTTCAAAGCATGTTTAAGTACACATATGTGCATCGCAAAAAGAATATTTAAAATGAACCAGTTCAGTGGCTGAAAATTAAGTGGGATGCAGTATTCAACTGAACATTCGTATATTTTGTATAAGCATTCGTTCGCAGGAGACTTTAAAATTTTAGATATATCCAGAATTCAAAAACAAAACACGACAGTGTATAACCACTTAACATCGAACCACTTCCCTTAAGTACAGATAAATTAAAAGATTTAAAGGCACTTTTGCCATATATTAGTAAAACTAATCGTATATACTACAATCTCTTTATTGAACAAATAACAGGAAATGATAAAATAGTAGATTACTTGGTGGATGAAGCTATTGCCGAAGAAAATGAATGTTTGTCACAATGACATTTTTTATACGTATCTTATTTCTGGTATTTTGAAATTATGTGCTCAGTTTACTTCACCTTTCATTAGAATAAATTTTGTGAAAATATAATAAAATGCTTACAATATACTAGTTTTCTGTTTATTATTATTATTATTGTTATAATGCCAATGTCACATAAAGAATTATAAATAAAACAAAAATCCATGCAACAAGGCCAAAGTCATTTTTTTTTTTCCAAAAATGTGATTTTTTTGGATTATGAAATATGCAGACAGATAAAATGCACACATAGCAATGTCTAAGACAAAGTAGATGAAACAAATGTTTACTATATGTTAGTTATAATTGAACGAATTATTGGTAAAAACTTCATATGCAATTTTCTCAAATGTGTATTTTTTGACATTGGCCCTTTTAGCTCCAAGCCACAGATATATATATATATATATATATATATATATATATATATATATAATTGTTTGTTTGAATTGTTGTTGCCTGTGAACTATTTTTAACTTTTTGATAATTATTAGCAATAACAGGCTTGGTGAATCCCAAAAAACTCGATTTTATTAAAAAATGAGCTAAAAATTCTGTTATACTTAACAGCATCGACGACATTACAACTCCAAGATACTTGGAAATACCTCTCACGAGTAAGGTGAGGAATGAAGGCTAATAATTATCAAAAATTTCACGAAACGCTCTTGTTATTGACAGTTATATAATATAACTGAGTAGACTTATACATAATATAATTAACGCAATATATATCTTCTTTAGTTTAATCTACTCCTAACTATTTGTTTTTTATTGCCGCAATTTGCTCATCTAAAACTGTAGCTTCGTTCTTTGCTGTTTCCAGTAGTTTAGGACGCTGCGATTCTAGTTCTTTTATTTTCAGAGCCTTTCCTCTAGCTTCGCATGCAACCTGATCTTCTGCAGTTTTCTTCAACTGACGAGCCTCCAGGGTCTTCCTCAACGCGCTCGCTGTGAACAAGAGCTTTAGTTACAACATAGGTGGCTACTCCACCTTGATTTCGAATTGCGTCATATACAGACGTTTGATATGATTTGATTGAGTCCTTATGCTTGTTTTCGAAGAGGCATTTCGAGTTTACAGAAAATCCACGCTTTACATTTGCACTTCCATGAGAGAGGCAGCATACCAATTTCACAATCATTAGGAAATTCTTATACTTTTCTTTGAGGATGTCTCTCGAGAAGTGGTCGATACGTTTCTGAGATCGTGAATAAGATTTAACAGATTCAAGAACTGTTGGAAGTGCAGCAAGCTCTCTGAATTGCTTTGAAACTGTATCTCCAGTTGAACCGCTTATATGGTTTTTGTCTGTCAAACAAAAGAGCAATTTATCTAGTCGCTTATTAGCCAATTTCGGATCTGCCGCAATAATCCCAGGACCCAAAACTTGTAACAGCTTCCGTGAGTGGATAAGTCAAAGGGGAACGTTTTAGCAATTTTAAAACGTACTGCTTCATTGCAGGCATTTTGGGGAAATTCTAGCACATCTGCAGTTCGAACTGCAAATTTTTCCAGCTGCTTTTGAGTGTCGAATACCAAATTGACTTCTTTTGCTGGTGACAGATTCTTCTTGTTTTGGACGTCATCATCTCTGAGCACGCGAATAGAATTAATGGCATCAGTCGTCATGGACCTCTCCTTGATATTATTCATATTAAACTTGGACTTATGTGCAGCAGTGGCACCAATGGCGTATCTGATTGGAATTCTCTAAGAAAAAGTTTCACTTCTGATGCTAAAGACTTGAAGAACGCTAGCTTTGGACAGAGTAAAGAATATGCTGTGAACGTTACAACGATTTCGAAGCTCTTGCATTTAGGTATATTCTTGTCCTTTTTCAGTGTCAAACACAGCGATCCAGCTCGCCCGACTTAAGCCGAAAATCTAAAACACACATGCGGCACGGATTCCATATGAGTAACTGCCGTTAGCATGCTTATTTGAATACGCCTTGTGTCAAAATTTGCCGGTACGAAAGAATATATCAGTATTTATTATGATTTCTCGAAATATACTTCACGTTTTTCTTTCTTTTGCAATTTAATACCGATTTCACAATTGCAGAAAGCAAATTTGGAAAAAAACTGATAATACTTGAAAAACTTCCCTGAGTGAACCCAAAATGCCCTGAGAATTCCAGGATATTCCAGGTGAAAAAAAATTCCCTGAGATTTCCAGGTCTTCCATGTTTTTCCAGGTTGTAGACACCCTGTTATTGATTCAGGATGCTCCAAAGTAGTCCTACTCGTTGAAAAAATTATACACTCAGTTTTGCTTGTATTCAACAATAAATAATTTTCAAGGCACCAGCCCCACGCCTTCTTCAAAGCCTCGCATACATCCCCACTCAATGAATGCAAACTAGCAGATATTTGAACGTTAGTTCAAATACGGTGCTGCATACAGCACCGGCCGAGCAGATGCATCTGTAAAAACCGATGGGAGATCATTAATATAGAGAACGAAAAGAAGGGGCCTCAATATGCTGCCCTGGGGTACTCCAATTTTCAGAAACTGTTGATCAGATAAGCATCTTCAGCGGAGAGGAAGACTCGTTGCCTTCTGTTTGTCAAGTAGCTTTTTATCAAATTGAGTTGTTTATCTCTGATACCGTATAATGACAACTTCCATAGTAGTCTATCGTGGTACACAGAGTCAAATGCTTTCGACAGATCGAAAAACAGACCGTCAGGTACCTCGTTTCTCTCCAAGGCTACAATTATCGACTGAGTTAACTCAAAGATCGCAGTTTTCGTGTTCTTGTTTTTCAAAAAACCATGCTGAAATTTACTGATTGTCCCAAACTTTCAGAAAAATTTCAACAAACGTTCAGCAAGTATCTTTTCAAATATCTTGGAAAAAGAAGTAAGCATTCTCATAGGCCGGTAGTTGCTCTTGTCATTCTCATCTCCCTTCTATGGCTACTTCTAATAGGTTTGGAAATATACCATTTTATAATGTAGCAAAGTGGCCTTACAATGAAATGAATGCTTTATTTTATAATCCTCATAGGGATATGATCATAGCCAGAAAAGCTTTTGTTTTTGAATTTTCTCATCGTAATTAGAATTTCTTCTTCTGTTACCTCGAACATGTAGAAAGATTGTTTCAACTTTTCAAAATTATCAGATCACTTCACCCCTGAAAATCCATCTATCCTACCAGAAGCAACATTAACAAAGTACTCATTGAAATAATTTGCAACTTTGGATAGATCACCCTCAATTACCAATAATTAGACATAATTCATGTTTTATATCTCTTGTCAACGAGTATACGAGGGAAGTAAATCATCAAAGAAGCTGTTTGGATCATATTCTTATTAACAATACGCGAAATTTGAATAAAATAGCAACTTTCGTATTGAAAACTGAAATTACTCATCTATAGTTTTAACAATTATTTATTCTAAAGAAGAAATCAGAAATAATTCTAAAGATATAGAAATATATATACTATAAAACTTTATGTCACTCACTGTCTCAAGAAAAATGGGAAAACTTAATGAACATAGTAAATAATTTCATGAAAACCTTAAAAACTCACATTGGTGGAGCAACATATAGGAGAAAGAATAATGATAAATCTAAAAGAACACCATGGATAACACATGGAATAATTAATGCAATCAAAGTTCGAGACATACTTCATAAAAATCTCAAGAATGGCCCGGAAAACATCTCTCAGAAAAAATATGAAGAATATAGAAACATAATACATAAGATGATATATAATCAGAAAATGATTTCTATCGAAAACAGTTGATAGAAACTGGAAAAAATTCTAGTAGATTTTGGGACACAATCAAAAGTACAATGAATAAGACAGAAAAGGTTAATGAAATAGGTGATATAGAGAATGTTGACTAAAGCATGTTAACTACACATAAGGAGAAGGCAGAAAGTCTCAATATTTCTTTTCCTAGATAGGTAAACAGTTAGCAGATTGATATAAATTATCTAGAACAATCAAACTATTCGTCAGAATTCACACAAAAAAAAATGAGAGTCGTTATTTTTAAATCCTACCAATGAAGAAGTACGAATGACGATTGGAAAGTTAAAAACGGCAAATCTTCTGGGCAAAACGGTTTAACATCTTGTTTGCTTAAGAAAGTATGTAATTATATAAGCCATCCCCTCGAACATATATTAAACAACATTTTCCTACTTCGAAATATTAAACCTCACTTTAATCAAATATAGACAAAATTTTTGAAAAATTATTCAAAGCAAGGGTTATGAGTTTCGTGAGCAAAAATGAAATCTTGAAAAATAACCTATTCGGGTTTCAAAAAGATTTATGCACAGAAGATGCAATGATAGCTTTATCGAAATCTATCTATTGTGATATTGACAAGACATAGCGTACTGCTGATGTATTAGATTTGCGAAAGGCTAGGATACCGTACACCATGAGCTGCTTTTACAAAAGCTAGAAATTTTGGGTTTTCGCGGAAATGTACAAAATTTGGTTAGAAGCTATATAAAAAATAGTTCGCAAAAACTGACAATACAAGAGAGTATTAGCTCAACACAACCAATTGAATTTTGAGTCCCGTAAGGAACTGTTACGGGACCTCATATTCTTTTTAATATATCAAAACTATTTCTTCAACTATGATAAAAACACCAAATGCATATCATATGCAGATGATACAGACGTTTTAGTGAAAGGAAAAACTTGGGAGGAAGTAAAAACTAATATGCAGAAATCTATGAAAATCATGAAAAATTGGCTCGATACCAACCTTCTAACCCTCAACTGGGAATAAACTGAATGCTTGCCATTTTTTATAGACATCCGTACAAAGCCAAATTTCAAGGAAATAATCTTACACAATAATCATTGCATTGGCAATATGAATACAATCTGTAATTGTGAATCAAAAATAGAAGTATTTGAGGAAATTAAATACTAAGGAATCAAATTGGACACAGGCATGCGATTTGATAAACACATGAAAATAACTGCATCCAAGCTTCGAAGAAGTATATTTATATTACGAAAATTGCGAAATTTCATGAAGAAATCGAAATCGAAAATTCGGATATTTTGCAGAAATAGACTATAAAACTTATACTACAGAAAACTCAAAGATATCCTTCTCAGCTATAGTACTAAGTAGGGATGCACCGGAATTCCGGCGGTACCACTAAATCAGGCCGATCTGGCCGGAAGTTCCGGCCGGATCGCTCCGACCTGATCGCTTTCCGGCCGGAATTTTCGGAACTTTTTGGAAATGTTTAAGTTTTAAATTTTTAATATAATTTAAATTCCAATATATGCAAAAATAAAGAAAATTATTCCAAGGTTTTTTTTAATTGGTGCCTACTTACCTATTGTTAAGTCGTTAATTAATCACAATTTTTTTTTTGAACAAAATATATATTTTTTCCAAAAATTACAAAATATAAATAGTAACTGAAAACATTATTAACAGCCATATTCTAACAGCAAAAATAACAGCCTAATTCCCTGTCATGGATAAGTCTTATAAGATAAGTATACAGTTTAAATAAAAAATTAGAGTGAGAAACTTAAAATTAATTATTATTATATATTAATAATTATTTTATTATTGGCAGGCGGCTGCTATTCTCCAATTGAATGGGTAGAATTGATTTAATTCTGTTAATGCTGATTAAAAATTGATATTTAAATAAACAGTAATTTCTATCTAGGTAAAATTAATGGTAATTAACAATCTGCATACTGTAGCTAGTTCAAAAAAAAAAGAAAAAATAAATCAGCCTCAATATTTTCAATGTTTTACGTATAAAAATAGGCATGCACATACATTTTAAATTTAGGTCCCGATCCGGCCGGAGTTCCGGCGATCCGGTCCGGCTGCATACAAAGTCCTTTTGAATATTTCCAAAGATCGAAATTTAATACATTCTGTTAGTATGGAAAAATATAATACTAGACAAATTTCACAGATCATAGCAGAGATTCCGAAAAAGTGCAAAAGAATAACTCACAAATGTATTTCCTATGTAGCACACAAAATATTCAACTTAATCCCTTTATACATACAACGGCGTGAACAGCAGAGCTTCATCACTTTCGCTCGAAATGCATGTCGTCGAGATTCGATTCTAACATCAACATAATACACGTACAAAATTTCAACTCTCTATTGTGAAAAAAAATCGCGAAGTGAATCGCGTACTGACAATAGATCGAGAGGGTAGAATTGAAAAATGTAATAATATATAGGGTGTCCCATTTAAAATAAGCGACTTGGGGTCTATTTCCGGTATAACCGGAAACGTCCAATAAATGAAAATAATTTATTTGAATAGGCTCCAAGACATCTAGCCAGTTTCCAAAATTTCAAATATATATTATATATATATATATATATATATATATATATATATATATATATATATAATATATATATATATATATATATATATATATATATATATAAATATATATATATATATATATATATATATATATATATATATATATATATATATATATATATATATATAATATATATATATATATATATATATATATATATATATATATAAATATATATATATATATATATATATATATATATATATATATATATATATATATATATATATATAATATATATATATATATATAATATATATATATATATATGTATATATATATATATATATATATATATATATATACTATATATATATATATATATATATATATATATATAATATATATATATATATATATATATATATATATATATATATATATATATATATATATATATATATATATATATATATATATATATATATATATATATATATATATATATATATATATATATATATATAGATATAATATATATATATATATATATATATATATATATATATATATATATATATATATATATATATATATATATATATATATATATATATATATATATATATATATATATATATATATATATATATATATATATATCTTGACCTCAGAGCCAAACGGTATTGAGTCCATTTTTTCAGTTTTCAAGGTTTTGATTGTCCCTATATTATTTTGTGTCACGCTTTCCAATGGCGACGAGTATTAAGTCCAGTTCCTTACAGTTTCCGAGATACTTGAAGATTAAATATATTATGCCCTATTGTGATAAGAACCAAACAGTATTAAAGATTCTTGATTCTGCTTGGCTCTGGAAGCTATTCATTATTTGTAAATTAAGTCCAAAATTGAGGTTAGGTGCCTGGACTTAATACGGTTTTATTGGTTAGCACATGTGTATTCATAATATTAAGTCACATCATTTTATTCTTGAAGTGAACAGGAATACACTATAATTTCATTGAAATAGGTTATATTCAATAAGTGAATACAATCAAAACTATGATATCAAGAAGTAGAAAGATATTACAAATGACATTAGCAAGAGATAACAACAGAATACCTGAAAGACCGGAAAAACCCGTTATAACCTCACTTTTCACAAAGGAGGAAGGCAATGAAACAAATTACATCATATCATCAATACAAGTCTGACAATATTGATCTTTCACTTCAGATTCTGTTGCTGATTATCCCCAAGAAGATATCATCAATATAGAAAATCCCGAAATCATCATGGATCTATCTCCAATCTCGAATAACCCGCAAAGTATCCCTCATGAAAATTTGAATATTTATACAACGGAATGTAACAGTATTGTAGGGAATGATATTACTGCGAATGATGATTTGTATGATGTCATCTTTCTCAGAGAAGACAATGTGCCTTTTTCCAATACAAAAGATATTCTCAAAGAAAATATAGACGAGTATCAGTCAATAGACCAATTTTCTCAGGGAAATGGCAACAAAGACAGAAATAACGAATCAGAAAAACCTAAAATTAATATTTTGCAAAATATTATCATTCAACATAATGAGGAAAAACTTCAAGTAGATGAAGTATTCACGAAAAATTTACAAAATGTAGAAGATTGTAATACATCTACCCAACTTATTTACCAGTGGAAAGTAGTGATACAAGTGAACAGGAAGAAGAACAAAAGGTAGAAGCTGCACAAATCAAGGAAACTAAAGGAAAGAAGAGGAAGAGAAATTCTGGTAATTGGAAGCAAAATATAAGAAAGCAAAGGAGATCCGCTGGAGAAGAATATCGGTCGGCCACCAATAAGCTTATTGAAAAAAATGAAATGAAAGCACCTTGTAGTGATGATTATAGAAAACAATGCAAAAAAACTTATCAGTTGAGTGTCGAGCTCTGATTCACTCACAATTTTGGAATGATAGCATCGATCTGAATCAAAAAAGACAATTTATAGCTAGCTGTATCGAAGAAGTTTCCGTTGAGCGCGTCCGTGTTAGAACCGGAGCTCATTATGGACGTAGAAAAACGTCTTTGAAGTACTTTTTCAGTGTGGATGGCAAGAAGATAAGATTGTGTCGAACATATTTTCTCAACACCTTAAATATATCCCAAACCTCTGTTCGTAATGCATTATCAAAAAGATAACTTGGAAGTATGGTAATACCGGATCAAAGGGGTAAACATGAACCCTCTAACAAAATTGCATCAATATAAGGAACAATATCAGAGAGCACATCCAGAAGTTTCCATGCATAGAATCACATTACTCCAGGAATAAATCCCAAAGAAAGTACTTAGGCAGCCATCTCAATATTTCAATAATTTATAAGTGCTTCTATGAAGATTGCATTGAAAACCAAATTCCTGAAGGAGACATTCCCAAGCAATGGCTATATAATGAAATTTTCAATTCAGAATTTAATTTATCATTCAAAGAGCCAGCGAATGATACATGTGACACATGTGATGGATGTCATAAAACTGAAAGAAGCTGTATCCGAGGAAGAGCGTCTTGAATTACAAACTAACTATGACGCGCATCTTCATGATGCCGATAATCGGTATCAACTGAAGCGAAAGGATGAAGAAATTCACAAAACCGAGGCGAACACGACAAAAGTACTTTCTGTGGATTTACAGAAATGCTTACCCACTCCTCTACTAACGAATGCTCAGAGTTTCTATTCTCTAAAACTCTGGACATTTAATTATACAGTCTATGATGCAACAGAAAAAATAGGATATTGCTTCGCCTGGGATGAAACTATTGCCGGACGTGGTGGCAATGAAATGGCATCATGCATTCTGAAATACATTAATTTACATGTGAAAGAATCTGTAGAGAAAATTATCATCTGGAGCGATAACTGTCCATCGCAAAACAGGAATATTCAGATGATTATGTGCTATATTTCGATTATTATTCTGAAACCTTCCATAAAATGTATTGAACATAAGTACCTTTTACGAGGGCATTTGCACATGGATATAATTCATGCACGTATAGAAAGACACAAAAAGCAACACCCCAATTCTCTCTAATAACTCCATGGGATTGGCAACAGCTTTTCAAACTTAGTGGCAACAATATTAAAGTAACGGATATGGAAACCTTGGACTTTAAAAATTTTACACTTTCATCTGAAGAATCCGGATCTTTATTTCACAATAACAAAAAAAAAGCAAAAATCAAAATTTTTTGATATCTAAAGTGGTTCATAGTTTTTGACAGAAACATCTGGAATTTTGTATTTCAAAACAGACTTTAATGAAGAAAACTTTGAACAAGTTGATTTCAATAGAGCCACTAAAAGACCGACACGGAAAGAGAAAATTAATAATATTAATTCTAAGGACGTTCTTCGTAATGCTGCCGAAAGCAATAAGAGAGACTCTTAAACCAATTTCAAAAAAGAAGTATGATGATTTACAGAAATTATTAATATGGGTACCTAAACGATTCCATGAATACTTTAAAAATCTTCCACATGGTAACCTTGAGGAAGATGACTGAATCAAGCATTGTTCTTTATTAAGCATTTTTTCTTTATATAATTAATAAGATCTATCCATTAATTTCGTTGTGATCTTCACCTGATTTTAGAAAATATAAGTACTAATTTTTTGTATTCTTTAGGTTTTTCTCACCCTTCATCAATTATGTACACAATATTATTTAATTTTGTCTCCACTTTGCGTTGATTTACTTTAGATCTAATAATAATTCTCCCATGTCCCATGTATCAATGAATCCCTGAGGGCTAAACAGTATTAGGTCACCAAATACAGTATTAAGTCACCAAATATTAAGTCCATTGCTAGAACCAAATAGTATTATGTCCCACAATTAATTTAGAATGATTTCAATGAATTAATGCGCTAGGCTGGTAGATATCAGTTCACATCAGTTTTGAAAATCATAATTAAGGAAATAATAACCAAAAATCTTCCATTTGCAACAATCATCAGTTTGAGAGATCATTGTTCAAAATCTTCATATTTCTCTACTGGTAAATGTAAAAAATATGACTTAATAGTGTTTGGTTCTAAGGTCCAGATATATATATATATATATATATATATATATATATATATATATATATATATATATATATATAATATATATATATATATATATATATATATATATATATATATATATATATATATATATATATATATATATTATAGTTACTTAATTCGAACTCGATAGTATAGATAGTGGCCTAGGTGTTTGCCGTAAGCGCGGAAGGTCCCCGATTTCTTTCTCGGTCGGGAAAATTTGGGGAACGAACGTCTTCGTGAATTGTCTATTGTCTGGCGCTTTCATTAATTTTAGGAATTTATTGATACATACTTGTTGAATAAAAGAATCAAGTTACGAATTATTTAGTTGAACACGGATATAGGGTTAAATTTTCAACACGATCTGAATTTTTAAGTACCTATACTTCAAGTATACTTAAAGGCACTTTGGTAATTTAAAGTTAGATATAATTGGAAATAATTGAATTATTTGCAGAAATTGCAGAAAATTTACATTCATCAACACTTTTCTAAATCACCGGAATACATTGTTACCAACGTACTTGCTCTATTCTGAACTTCTTCAGTGCTTAAATTAGTCAAGTTGTTTAGAAATGAAAATTTACTGTGAAAATAACCGTATGATTCTCGTCTCTTTTGAAGTTCAACCACAAGTATTTCTATAATTACTAAAAATACAGTCACTCTTGAATGTGTCCCGACCAGATAGTGAAGAAGTAATATCAGATTCATCTGCTGTGAGCTTTTTCTTCCGAATCCTCTTTTTATCCTTTTCATATTGTTTGGCTAGTGAGAGTTCCAAAGCTTGCTGCTTATAGTTATTCAATTTTCCTTTCTGCAGATTTAGGCCTACAAACAAGGTTGTTTGTAGGCGTAAGTTTTAGTCAGTCAAAGGCAAAAATGTGTTTTTTTTCAAATGGAATCCCCTGTACAAAACTTGTGAAATTAGAAGGTGATTAAAATTTCTTTCAAACAATATGGTATATTCCCATACCTAAATCGTCAGGATCTCTGAGGAAGTATAATACCGGGTCGATTTCACCATTGGAATTGAACAAATGTACTTCTCAAAACCATCGCCACAATTTCAGCTCTTGAGGTGAAATGATGGGTTGTGTTTTGCTTCCAAAATGAGAAAATTAATTAATAACTCGAGAACCGTTGTGATAGATAAAGGAAAGTATCATGAAAAAGTGATTCAAATTCAGCAAGGATTTCGAAAAAAAAAAATAGTTATACAGGGTGGTTCATTTGAAAAAACAAAGTTGCTACGACTTTCCAGTAAAACGACAACAGTGCGCGTTTGAAAATATTTTAGATAGATTGAGACTACTTGATTATGTAACCAACCAAATTTTCAGATCGATCCAATCATACTTCTAACCTATATATACATATATATATATATATATATATATATATATATATATATATATATATATATATATATATATATATATATATATATATATATATATATATATATAATAAATAAACAATAATTTTTCCAACTTACAAACAAATACGAATATAAATTCAACACTTATTCTTTCAAATTTTCTTCAATACTAAATGTGTGTTTGCCAAGTGTTTTCATTGAATTCATTTATCAACTAAATAATACATCATTCCAACAAAAGGTCTACTAAAACACTCGTTTGAAAAATTAAATTATTCATATTTATGAAAGTCTCTGATGTGGATAGCGCAAGCATGATCGCTGCCAGTCAGAATGTGAAAATTTAAAGTATATATAATCTTCATTAAAATATCTTAAGTGGTTAGCTCAAGCATCATCGCTTCAAGTTAGAATGTTATTCAAAAATTGAATAACAGTTTAAGATTTTCTCCATTCTTATTGAAAAAGAAATTGGAAATGAAAAATTTGGAACAGTAATATAAATTACCCGAAACATGAATGAGAAGAAACTTTGGAACATATCAGAGTACCAATTCATAAACAAATTCTGGTTTCTTTAACAATCATATGGGATCAATGCAGAAGAATAGCTACTTTAAAGTTACGTGCTTTGTTCAACCTGCGGTAAGAGAATGATCCTAGTTTAATTCCTTGGTAAAATTGAAAGTGTTCAATACATAATAAATATTGAAGAATGTCCTTGAAAACAATATAAAAACAAGGTATTACATTGAAATATGAGAAATTTATGAAATTAGAAACTTTCAAAAAAAACTCTACATGAGATGAGTATTAAAAGATGAGAATACTGCAGATATGCAGATGATTGCTACCATTTATATGCAGTCAGTGTAAAAAAAGAAGCAAACAATTAATAAAGAAAACATTACACTACAAAGAGAAATCTATATATACATATATATATATATATATATATATATATATATATATATATATTATATATATATATATATATATATATATATATATATATATATATATATATATATATATATATATATTCTATATATAGAATGGGCATAATGAATATAGATATTGAGAAAAAACTGTATTATCTATTTATTTCTCTGACAGATTTTTTCTTTTTGATGATGAGGTCCGAGTCAAAACCCAAGTCTTCAAATCTGTAAGGATGTATACACACCAAAAACTTAACAAACAATTAATGAAGAAAACATTACACTACAAAGAGAAATCTATATAATACATATATATATATATATATATATAAATTTAGATATATATATATATATATATAAATATAGATATATATATATATATATATAAATATAAATATATAAATATATATATATATATATATATATATAATATATATATATATATATATATATATATATATATATATATATATATATATATATATATATATATATATATATATACTATATATATATAAATATAAATATAAATATATATTATATATATATATAATATATATATATTATATATATATAATATATATATATATATATAATATAATATATATATATATATATATATATATATATATTATATATATATATAATATTATATATATATAATATATATATATATATATATATATATATATACAGGGTTTATTTCACTAGGTTAATGTCAACATTTAATAACTATTTTGCAATAAACATTTACTATTCATTAAAATACACTATAGTTTACGCGTTTCGACTTTCTAGTCATTTTCAAAACAATTTCACAATTAATTCAATATTTAAAAGTCTCTTTATTACACAGCAAGGTCGTCGATGTCATACTGGTTATCTCACGTGATTAACTCCTCCTCTTAATTCGTATTTTCCTCGGTTTTTCTCCGGTTTTCTCGGTGAATGATGTTATGGTATATTCTTCCGAAGTTTTCAATGTCAGCTCTTGAGTTTAATGTTGTTTTTTCTTCTCTTTGATGGCTATCATTTCCATTATGTTTCTTTTTGTTGTTGTTTTTCTCTTTCCAATAAATTTTTCGTATTTTTGAAATCAAACGGAATGCAGTTGTTCAATTGCATGTTTTGGCCAGCGCGGTTGTTTTTTTGTTGGTTCGTATAGAGTATTCATGTTCGTTATAATCTTCTGTTCAACATACTGTTTTTGTGTTACCTATATAACACGTATCACAGTCAATACAATCTATTGAATAGATCGTATGTGGTTCGAATAGTCGTTCTATTTTATGTTTAATTTTTGTATATAACGAGCAAGTTATATTATTTGGTTTGTGGCCTATTTTTATATTGTACATAGTCAGGAGGCTACTTATTTTGTAAGATATTTCTGGTATGAATTCCATTCCCACGTATTTTATGTCCAAATCGACATTTTCTGATTTTTGGCTATTTTGGTTATAAATTTGTTTGTATTCTTTTTTTAATAATTGGTTCGTAAAAATTTTTTTGGATAATCGTTCTTGTCTAATACTTCTTTAATTTTTCTTTCTATATTTTTAGGTCTTAACTCAGGGTTGGATAGTTTAACTGCTCTATCTGTGAGAGAATACACAAACACTTTTCTTATATTTTCATAGTACGAGTGAATTGTAATTAAGGTATCTTTCCGACCAAGTCTTTT
This sequence comes from Cynegetis impunctata, assembly GCA_030704885.1. Classification (NCBI taxonomy): domain Eukaryota; kingdom Metazoa; phylum Arthropoda; class Insecta; order Coleoptera; family Coccinellidae; genus Cynegetis; species Cynegetis impunctata. Next base: position 61,082 of record JARQZK010005206.1, read on the forward strand.
TGTTGTACCAATCTGTGATAATTGAACCATCTTCTCTTCTAATTAAAGTCATATCTAAGAAATTTATTTTGTTGTTTTCTTCTACTTCTTTTGTAAATTGCAATCTATTATGGTATGAGTTGAAGGCCTTTAAAAAATCTTCAATATGTTCAGGTTTTATTGATGTTATACAATCATCTACAAATCTCTTGAAGAATTTTGGTTTATTTTCTAAGTTGTTTATAACCGATATTTCAAGTTCTTCTAATACTAAGTTGGCTAAAATGACTAGAAGTCGAAACGCGTAAACTATAGTGTATTTTAATGAATAGTAAATGTTTTATGCAAATAGTTATTAAATGTTGACATTAACCTAGTGAAATAAACCCTGAATATAAAAATGTCAGTAAATACCAACGAATTATATATATATATATATTATATAATATTATATATATATATATTATATAATATTATATATATATATATATATATATATATATATATATATATATATATATATATATATATTATATATTATTATATATATATATATATATATATATATATATATATATATACATATATATTCTATATATAGAATGGGCATAATGAAAAGAGTCTAAATAGATATTTAGAAAAAATTGAATAATCAATTTATTTCTCATACAGATTTTTTCTTTTTTGATGATGTTTAAGGACCGAGTCAAGACCCAAGTCTTCAAATCTGTTAGGAAGTATACTCACCAAAAACTGAAAAAAATTCTTTCGACAATATAAGTTATAAAAATTTGGGGGGCATCAGGTATAAAAATGTTTTTTTAATGATGAACTTGCAAAAATCTTCAGGTATTTGCCTCAATTGTTTGAAGTAGTACCTATCGATCTAAAAGAAACCAATGGGGTTCTTAGTATACAAAATAAAATTTTTGAGGCAACTAGATTAAAATACCATAAACTTAAGAATATCATTTGAGGAGTGCCCGATATATTTGGGTCACAAAATTTCAAATAATTCAATGTCAGTTTAAAGATTTCTATCTGTCCAATATTTAAAGAAATGACATAATATGCAATGGCTTACTGGAGAATGATCTGACATCAAAACAGAATAATGGTACTAAGACAAAGAGTCAAAAAAAGTTGTATCGAATTGATGAAAGGAAGAATCCAGACGTATAAAACAATAATAATCATACCTTGTTGTAAGGCTCAGGGCGTCTGAAATCAGACCTACCCCTAATGCCAAATCGACCAATATCACGGTCTTGATAAGCAGGAGCAGCGTTCAAAGAAAGTAATGATGGTGGATTATGCATTGGTTGCTGCTGCGGCTGAAGTAAACTAGTGAGAGCTAGAGCGAGCTGTTGGGGATTTGACAATTGATTCATCAGTCCCTGATTCAAGCTATTGGACATGTTTCCCTGCCAAGGATTAACGTTGCCTTGAAATGGCTGCTGAGAAAACGAGCGGTTGCCGCTTCTATTACCCATTCCGCCTATAATTCTTCTGTTAGCCATAACTAGTGAACTACACGAGAAGAAAGGAAAATTATTAGGAACACCGCAGTTTTCAAAGTTAGACGCCAGTGACAATATGTTCTCTTAACAAGATGATGAACCTACGAACAACAATCTTATTTTTGTACTTACGTTATGATGAAAACAATGCGTATCACAACAAACAATAGAAATTTTTCTCAATTCGTGCAAATAAAACAGAAGTGTGAATAAATTAGGATGACGCCGTCACTACAGTAAACCGACAATATGGCCGATCTTTCACTTGGAACATGTAGTGTAAAATAGGGAAGGGGATACGTTGACATTATTGATTGTCGTATTTCCTCTTTCATACTATTGGTAGGTTTTGTTTACGTCACTTCCTCAACAATTTGAAGGTCTCTTCGTTATTTCTGATCTGACTCATTTGAAGAAAGTACTGCACTAATATTTTTCAGTGCAAATTACACTATGTTATCGACTAATTAGGAAAAGCTAACAGGGGTTTATTCATAAACTCGAATTAAATTTTAGTGTCATAACCACCCCTTGATTATCATAATTATTGAAAGATCAATAAGGATTGAATTGATATTTAGGCGCTTGCACCGTATATTATTAAACTAAGTTTAATGGTAAACCGAGTTTAATTTTACATTTCCGCTAAACTCCGCGTAAATTAAACGCCCAATTTTCGGCGTTTAATTTGAAGTTTAAGTATATTTTGAGGTTATTTGTAGAAGAAATGGTTTATTTTTTCCTTTAATATTTAATTTTTGCTGGCGAAAACTCATTTTTGTTTGAAATGTTTTATGAAGAGTTTGATATCTATTGGGAAAACATAATAAGCGATACGCCCCCTACCGGTGTCGAATGTTACTAGAGCATGGGAGATAGATTGCTTTGTTTACACCTTTTTACGTGTATTTTATATGAGAAGTTGTTGAGTTTTAATTGTATTTTGGATCGTTTACAAACGTTCAGAAGAGATGAATCACTATTGTTCATCTTGGGCAAAAAAAAAAACCGAATACAGCTTACATACCTTTCCGAAAGCTGGACAATTCAAAGTTGCATTCCAAACAAAGTTGAGAAACAAGGAAATGATGGACAGAAGAAAGGTGTGGATTCATAACTTGAAGATTGAAAAAAAAGTTTCTGAACATAAGAGAGTTGTTCTTTACAGTTTACTGAGAATAATTATCTCCCCTGCAGTAAGTTTGTGGATTTTTCCATATAGAATTATACCAACTAATGATGTGCAATTTTCAGCTAACCGAAAACGTAGAGTTTTTGAAGTCCAATGCTATTGCAACGAAAAATCTTCCACTTTTATCGGAATCTGAACCTTGGCCATCATCCAGAGATTCTAGATTATTGTATTTTCTTTCATGTAACAACCAGAGATACTATTAAAATAATAATAACAAATGATGTTTATTTGCACAACCAAAATAACAGTTTATCATAACATCAAGAATATGAAATAAATCTTGACTCTATAGCTAGGTAAAAACTAAAATATTCAATTATATAATCAGGAAAACAGAGATTCTATCAAAAAAAACCAGACTCTCAGAAGTCCACCGTACTTTTAGGATAGCTGTTATACGTCAGGAAAATTCAGAAAATATAATAACTTATTACATTCAAACCATTCAAGCAGAGTATTCATATTAATTCTTCTTTTATTTCATGTTGTTTCTTTCAGTTTAGCTGGTAAGTACTTAGTTTTGTCGATTATACTCAAAAATTCTTCAGTTCGTAATGAAAGTAGACATGTCAGAGATGTTTTCTTGAAACTTTTTTTATTTTTTAAATAAATAGGTGTTTTATCATACAGCCTTTTCATGAGGTATACATAGTTCCTTCAACCAATTAATTTATTCGTCCTCTACTTTATTTTATTACTGATTTTCATGTTCAATGATAAAAACTCAGTGTAAATTTCAACTTGATGTAGGTAGGTTATCTACTGTTGAACAGAGATAATATTGTCCTCAATCGAAACACAATGAACCACTAGAAAATACGAAGTCCAAAAAAACACAAATTACGAAGCTAAACGTTCGAAAACTTAAAATGAAATGAGCATAAATACCATTACCAATCAATGTAAACAAACAGCTAATGGCCCATGCTCTAGTACCGATATTAGCCGTTCCGGCGCTACGATCTTAATTTCGGACGCCTATAGCGACAACTTGGAGTTTGGACGTTCTAGAATTCCTGGAATATGGTAGCCTGTAACAGTCGACACATGTTTATTTCAAAAATGTTTGCTTGGCAATCGTCAAGCTATGCAAAAGTGTTTGTATCCGATTATATTCTATTATTGTTATAGATTTTTTTGTTCAATCAACAATAATCATCGTTAGTGTGACGTCACGCCGCCATCTTTATTGTCTATTGAGGAAGGTTATGGGCCATTATCCAAACAAACCGAATTTACCTGTGTTAGCTTTTTCAGTTTTTCTGTGGAAATAAGTGTATTTAAATAATTTAAAACACTGTTATTTTGTGTAGGTCCCTCACTATGCTATTATTAATATTCATATTATGTGTATTTATTTCAAGATAAAACCAGAGAATTTTCTCTGATAAAACCGACACTGATCTTAACCTTTAAATAATGAGCAAGATATTTTTTTTAAATAGATTTATTTATTGGTTCAAACAATGAGAAATGTGTGAAGTGAATAGTTCAATGGTTGTTTATTGCTCGATACTCATAATTTCTTACTAGTAAAATTATTTAACTTATAGCAAACATGGTGATGTGTTGGGCACCTGATTGTAAACACTACAACCAAAGGGAGACTTGTAAATTCTTCAAATTTCCTACGGATTCTAGAGAAAGATTGAGATTGAAAAAAACTAGTGACGTAGAGCTCTTTAATTTAAGCGTTATTTTTTTTTGACAAAATTTTTTTTATGTTTTAAGGTGACCAGATGAACCTGGTCCTGGGGCATTCCTTTGCAGTTGCCATTTCCTGATGGAAAAAAAAATGAACCTCAAATGTTTGAGCATAACATAAAGAAAAGGTTCACCTTCTCGTCACCTAAGAAAAATGGAAGGAAGACTACTATATCAGATGTTAGGTAACAACAATTTGTTTTTATACTGGTCATAATACTGGATACAATTTCCAATCTTTTTACCAAGCAAATAATCTAATGTTCTTAGTTATTCTTTTGGGGGGAATATTGACATGTGTGATGTTACAGTTAAAGTATAAGAAATGAGGTATGTTGATATTGAGCTCTTGGTTTGATTGGGTATCGAATTTTTATTGAACTATGCCTCAATTTGTTTTCATTTCTTACTTTCACTCAGATATCCTAAGCCTCCAATTTCTAGCCAAATCAGAAGGTAATAAAAGCCATATTTATATAACTGTGTTGTTTTATTGTGTATTCGATAGTCATTGTGAAGCTATATATATATAACTCAACAAATGTTTTTAATTTAAGGGTGGAAAGTTCTGCAGATATCCAAAGTACTCCGCAGTCATCAACAGTAACAGTGGATATTTATGAAACTCCTGAGCCGTCAACTTCATCAAGCAATATGTAATAAAAAACTCAATTTTTATATACCATTTTGTTTTCATGTTTTTCTCTAATTGTTTATTCTACCGTGCAAACATGATGGTTAATCAACATACATTTATTTTCAGATCACAAGATTGTCAAAATATTCACAGAATATCCCAGCCTTTGACATCTGCTCTAGATACCATAACGTCAAAACTGTCCACTTCGGCTGATAGGCACATAAGCAATTCTCCTTCCAGAGTAGAACTACAGACAGAAAATTACTTTTTAAAACAACAGCAGGAAGAAAAACAGAAGGAAAAAAGAAAAAAATTGTCCAACATTGCAACATACTAGAGCAACTAAGTGATGGAGACTTAATCTTAGCTGACAAGAGGTTTTTACTCAAAGATATTCTGCCACCAGGGGTTAATTTAAATATCCCTCCATTTTTAATGATGAAATTTAAATGTTAGGTGTGCAACGTGGCAACATTGATTTGTAATATATGTTCAAAGAATATTGGAAAAAGTGGTTACAAAAGAGAATGCAGTGCTAAATGCGGTATTTGGTTACATCTTACTTGTACCAACTTAAAGAAAGAAGACCTGCCTAGTTTAAAAAATGGTTAAGCTTCTTATTTTTGTCCAAGATGTAATAGTGATGTTAACCACCGATTAAGCAGCCTCCAACATACCAGAAGTTTATCTTATCCAGAAGACAGTGGCAGTTCTGAAGTTGAGGAAGATCGCGCAGGGCAAAAAAAAATAATAAAAGAAGTTTGGAAAATGTTACAACACGCAAAAAATCAGAGCTGGGGGATCCTAACATAGAATTTCGCCAAATGAAAAATATGTTTGAAGACAAATTTGTAAAACTGGAGGAAGCACTTCAATTTTCCAACAGTATATTGGAAGAACTTAAATCATCCCTTAAAATAGCTACTGCAGAAAACAAGAAAATAAAAAAATATCAAGAAGCACTTATGAAAAAAGTCTCTCACCTTCAGGTGGAAGTTGAAAGATTAAAAGAGGGCCAAAGGTACCAACTTGAAGACCAAAACAAAAATTTAGTGGTAATGGGCCTGCAAACCGAGGGTCTTAGAGACTCGGAATGTGTTGAAAAGCTATTTCAGTACTTAAACCTCAATATCAAAAAAAAAGGAATACTCTGTGACAACTTTACCAAGTCGCAAGGAATCAAAACCAATACTTATTAAGTTGTCTTCAGAAATAAAAAAAGGTGAGATTATACAAAGCAGAAAAGATACGGGTAAAATTTTATCTACTGCAATAGGATTACCAGGCGATAAACGAAATATTTATGTCAATGAGGACCTGCCAAAGGATATAAGATTACTACATAATAAAGCAAGAGTGCTAAAATACCAGGACTACAAGTATGTTTGGGTGAAAAATGGTTTAATATTTTGCAGGAAAACAGATACTTCAAAAATTATTAAAATATTAAATTGTGAACAAATTGAGAAATTGAAAAATTTTGATCCTCCAGATGGACAGTCTTACGGCACAGATTAAAATTACTTGATGTGATTTGGAAACCTGGTATCGTTCTAAAGGCAACCAATCACAAAAGCTTGATATTTTGTGCCTGAATGCTCAGTCTATAAAGAATAAACTAGATATAATTGAAGCACATGTAGCAAACATAAGCTATCAAATTCATATAATAGTGGTTACTGAAACCTGGCTCAAGTCCAGAGAAACTAAATATAATCTGCCTAACTATAAAGTGTCATATGCCTCTCGAGCAAAAACAGGTGGAGGCTGTGCAATATTCTGCAAAGAAGGCCTTAGTTTTAAAGTAGTATAAGCTAAACCATATAACATACCTTCAAATCTATTTAGAAGGAACTGACACATACATAGCAGCCATTTATAATCCATCAAAAAAAAAGAAATAACTAATAATACTTTGGAAATCTTGGAAAAAGAATTTCAATCTATGGAAAAACAAAAAGTTTTCCTATTTGGAGATCTAAATATAGATCTGCTATTAAAATCTAATGATTGTACAAGATACAAGGACCTCTGTCTTTCAAACGGATTTAATTTATGTAATCAAATTATTCCTACTAGGAAGTCCAAAAGTTTAATTGATCATGTTTTGACAAATGTTTTTGATGTCCACGGTGAACTAATTAATTTTGAATCAGATGTTAGTGATCATGACATGCAATTTCTTGTCTTTAGAAAAAAATATTTCTAAGCAAAAATACCATACGTACTTTTAAAAAAACGTTGACATACAAAAGATTAAAATGAATTTAATTGAATTAAATAGGGCATATGTCTCTAGTAAAAGTGTTGATGACAACTATTAACAGATAGTTGAATGTTTTACAAGGAACACCAAATATATAAAAAAAAAACTATTAAAATACGAAATGACAAACCATGGTTTACTATTATATATTATATAATTATTATTATAATTAAGGCAGGTTGTATCCACAAAACACATACTTAATGGAAAAATACATACAGACTAAACAAAATTTAAATAATGCTATTTCCAAGGCAAAAAAGAAATATTACGAAAACGAGCTGAACAAAGTCAAAGGCAACCCAAGAAAAGAATGGAAATTAATTAATAAAATAATTTCAAATAGTAACTGCTGTATTTCTGATAGGAGGACAATCACTTCACTTAAAGTAGATAGTAGAAAAATTACAAACAAAAAAATTTTATCTGAAAAGATAAATGATTATTTCATTGATATAGCAGCCTCGTTAGAATAAAAAAATAATGAAATGTCAACAAGTAAACACTGGTCGCTGGAAGCCACAAGTGCCACAGAAATTTTAAAAATCATTAGTGATCTTGATGACCCAAATAAGGCAACTGGATTTGATGATGTTGAAGTAAAAAGTGTAAAGCAGTGTAGTTCTGAGTTGAGTCAAGTGTTGTGCAGATTGTTTAATCAGTCATTTGAGCAAGGTGTTGTGCCAGCAAATATGAAGTTAGCAAAAGTGTCTCCTTTACTTAAATCAGGTGATAAAGAGAGTCCAAATAATTATAGGCCAATAAGTATTTTACCGGTTCTCTCAAAAATTATTGAAAAGATTGCAAACTCTCAGATTACAAGTTTTCTTAATGGAATAAATTTTTTATATCCAGGTCAATATGGCTTTCGGGGTTTAAGCGATACTACATCATCTACCATAGATCTAGTAAGTGATACAGAACATTATTAATTCAAAGAACAAAGTAGCTATTGTGTCTCTTGACCTTCGAAAGGCGTTTGACACAGTTAATCATAGGATACTTCTTTTAAAACTAAAAAAGCTAGGTTTAGCTCCGAAGACTTATCAATGGATAGTTATAGTTATTTAGAAAAACGAAAACAATTTATGGTAATGGATGGCCAGAGGAGTTCTCAGAAGTATATAACACTTTTTCTTATATATATTAACTCTATTTCTAAACTAAAACTTTTTGCCTCTCCAAGGTTATATGCAGATGACACTCTGTTGGTTTATTTTAGTCTGTCTGTGGAAACTCTAAAAACTCAAATGTTGTTGTTGATTTGGGTATATTGGGCCAGCTGCTAAGGCTATATTGCCCAGGACAAAACGGCTTCAGTCAGGTCCCTGTTACCAGGGGTCTTGGGAGTCCAATACCTGACTTGTGTTACTGTAAAACTTGGAGGTTAATACTTATCGTAGAAACATTTTACAAATGGGATGGAGAGGATGAATATCCACTCCTGAAAGTATAAGCTCAACATATAATTTATAAGCGAATATGAGAACACGCAAGGAAATGAACAATAATTTTGATTATATTAATATTAGGTTCATCACAGAATAGAATATCTAGGTGATTGATGGGTGATTTCATGCCATTTTTAATAAGGTCTTCATATAAATGTTTGCAGTTACCTTCGTTATCGCGACATTCGAACATTATATGTCGCAGATTTCCTATTTCTCCACATGAGCAGGTATTACTAGGGCGTAAATTCATCCTATGAAGTTGTAAAGGAGTGAGGCAGTGGTTCGATCGCATTCTACAGAAGGTGGTAATATATTTACGAGGTAAATTTACATTTTTAAACCATATATTTATTAATTGATCACCGCGTTTCATATGTAGATATGATCTTCCATAACGATTTCTCAAATCTTCCCAGGCTATTTTCCATTTGGTTATAGCTTCCTGTTTCAGTATGGGATACATCTCTTTGTAATGTGATTTGTATTCTCTGATCAAGTTATGGGAGCGTCCAGTTGCAGCGAGTTTATCTGCCATTTCATTGCCATATATGTTGGTATGGCTCGGAATCCAGGCTAATTGCACCTCCACATTATGTGAGATTAATTCATGTAATTGATTCATTGTACGTAATCCAAATTCATTATTAGTTGTATCCATCCTCCAGTTGCATATAGACTCAAGAGCACTCTTGGAATCACTAAAAATGACACATCTATCCAACTTTTCATTGGTTATAACATTCAGGGCTATCATAATAGCTGCCATTTCAGCAGAACAAATTGAAAAGCATTGATCAAGACTACCCGACAGTTTTAAGTTCTTGTGTGGACAGAAAATACCAATGCCCAGATTAGTGCCATCTTGAGGGTCAGATGCATCTGTATAAATTGCTGTGAATTGTGGGAAATTTTTGGAGAAAAACTCTCTAAATTGTTCCTTGTTATCATTATCTTTCTTTAGGCAGGAGTCCACATAATTAATTCGTTTGAAATGTATAGGGAGATCAAATGTAAAACATCGAGGTATATCCGTAATTTAAAGTATTTATCTGCAAATTTTTTATAATTAAATAATCTATCCCATCAATGCCTGGGGCTGAGTTTTTTTTTCTTCGATTGTATGTGATAAATGAGTTCATCCATTGTTATAGATTGAGATTGTGGAGTATTATGAAAATTCCATACCTTAATATCAATTGGAGCCCTTGGAGGTGTTAAATTAGTTAGGACCTCGAGAGCACACCTTCGGTTGGTTCTTGGAACAGGTGTATAGTTAAGAGTTCTGGAAAAATTCCTAACCAGTTTCCATGCTTCTTTGAGGGATCTATCTGACAGTTGTTCGCAAAATTTTCTGAATCCTTGTTGTTTGGCATTTCTAGCTGCAATTCTCAATTGGGCTGTTGTCTTTTTAACTTCTATGTAATTATCTAACGTTAAGATCCTAAAATAATTTTTTATAGCTCTTCTTTGAAGTTTTAATAAGTCCGATAACTCATTTGTCCACCAAGTAACCGTTTTCTTTCCATGATTAGTGAATTTCTTTAAAGGGATTACGGATTGTGAACATTGGGTAAGTGTTTCCATAAACTCCTTCAAGTCATTAACCGATTCTATATTATTACTTAATGTTTCATTGAGCAAATCCCAATTAGCTATATTTGTTTTGAACCTATTATAGGGAAAGGGGGCTTTTTGAGCTCCTTGGTTATTGGGAAAATCATTAATATTAATAGCTATTGGTAAATGATCACTATTTCTGGAGTCCCAAATAGTTTCCCATGTACATTTACGACCTATGTTTGTTGAACAAATTGTTACATCAGGAGAACTTTTTTGTTGACTTGGAGATGTAATTCTGGTTATCGATCCGTCATTAAGTATCATATAGTCATAAATATCTAAAAATTGTTTCACCCTGTTACCATTATAGTTGTTATAATGTCCCCACATGGTATGTTGTGAATTGAGATCCCCCATTAATATGAAAGATTGTGGGTTTTGAACTAAATTCTCCAGTAATGGAACAGATAATCTGTTATCTGGTGGATTATACATATTAATCAATAGAGTATTGTTTATTGAAATTGAGAGGATTTGAGTTCTTTCGACAACGAAAGACAATTAATTGGGATATTCAATACTTGTAGGTTTTCTTTGATGAAAAATGCAATACCGCCATATCCATCAGCTCTATCATTTCGTATCGAATAATAGCCTTTGAGATTGTAATGGGGTTTCAGGAATGTTTCTGCCAGAACTAAAATGTCAGGGTCTACTTTGTTAATCAGTTGTATAAGATGTTGTTTATTGTTATTAAATGATCTAATATTCCATTGAATAATCTTTAAATTCATCAAGGTTAAAAAAGGAGCAAATTAAAAGGAAACGACTAATGAGTTAACCTCCGATCATTGTTATAGGTCATCTGTGGATGAAGCCATTCCAAGATCTTCATTAACATCTTTGTGTAATTGTTCAAGTAATGTTAACATATTTTGATTTCTTTGTTTTTTTAATTTCCGCTTGGGTTGAGGGGAGCTAGTGTCTGAATCAATATTTTCTATGCTAGGTTGTGATGGAGATTTTAAGGTATTGTAGTAAAGTGAAGTGCCAGAGGCATTACCCCCTGACGTTAATAATGTATCCGGTCTGAAATCAGTCTTCACATTGTTCATTAATTGGTTTTGATGAGCGATTTTATCATATCCGTCTTTGAAACTATTTTTTCTTTTATTCTTTTTTTCATCTACAGGATTTTTTTGTGAAGTTATAGCACAATAAGGTTGATAGTTTATTGGTCTAAGAGCAGATCTCGTTTGAGAGATATCTACTACTTGATTAGGAGTTCTAGAATTAATAGGTGATTACTAGAGTTAAATGTATTACCTTTAATTATTTTGTTCGCTTCAAAGAAGGAAATGTTTTCCACAGCCATTAAATTGGATATTTCTTTTTGTCTAATAAATTCAGGACATCTTCTATCCGTAGATGCATGATTACCTTTGCAGAATATACATAATGGATCTGATTCACAGTCTATTTCCGGGTGTTCACCACCACAATTTCTACACCGACTTTTACTGCTCTTACAGTTGCTTTTTGTATGCCCATACCTTAAACAGTTGTAACACTGGATTACAGGTCTAACATAAATATTAACCTCCTTTAGATTTGAGAATATTGCAATTGCCTTGGGAAGATTTTTACCTTTGAATGTTACCACATAAGATTTGGAAGGAACATATTTGGGAGATCCCTCAATAATAACTCGCCTATTCAACCTTCTTACATCTATTATTTCTACTACCGAATCTGCACCCAAAATGTCATAATCATCAATCTCATTCCCAACATCACTTATGACACCTCTGCAGGTGGTCATAGATAGAGGTATTGAAACACTGTATTCAAGAATATTAAAATGATCATTTAATAAGAAACTATTTGCATCTTTGTAATTTGTGAATTTTATGCCAATACGATTTGTGCCTTTACGTTTTATGTCTTTTATTCCATTGACATTATTATTATAGAGCATTTTACCTATGTTCATGGGATGAATTTTTCCTACTTGAGAATTGTTAATCTCAATTATAACTATAAATGGACCACTGTCCTTATCTGTGTATAATGTATTAGAATTTGCACGTTTTTTGGCATTATTTAAAATAGGTTCTATTATTTTAATTTCATTAATTATAATATTGTCATTATTTTCGTTAGCAACTTTATGGAGCATTGAAATTTCCCTAGACAGTAAAATTATATCGGGGACCGATATAGCTTTTTCATTTGAAATTTCATCAGATACTTGTTTAGATTTAGGGGATAATTTGTTGAATAAATACGGAAAAGTTATTGTTTGATTCGTTAAATTATAAGTATGATCAATAGCATCAAATGTGAGGGGGGGCGATTCGCCCCCCGATTGTTCACCCATCAATCACCCTTAAATATCTATTTTGTTCTTTTGTAAGTCAGAAAAATATTCTAAAAATATCGAGTAAATAAGATAAGATTATACCTTCAGTAAGATTGTCACATAAAACTATTCACCAATTATAGGATGGAAAAGGAAAATTATTGAATGCACAAATTACTACAAGATTAAAGGATGGATCGAGAAACGTGTTAACACTTAGACGCTTAACCTCCAAGTCCAAAAACTCAAATAATGAATTATTTAAAATCTATTAGATACTGGCTCAATGGACTTTTCCAGAATTACCTGTACAGGTGAAAATTGCGCGCGTCACTTGTGGGCAAAGAATGAATCTTATTGGTCGTCAAAATTCCCGGCCTTGAATCATTGACAAATGACATTCTTTTCTGCAGTCGACGGCATGCTGGATGCTATTCGTTTTTAGAGTTTTTGAAAATAAAAGTTTTAGTATGCATCAACGATGTTGTGTTACCGAGTGCCGGTCACGGTACGATAAAAGCAGTAGAATCTCATTTCATTGCTTCCCTAAACAAGGAACCATAATGCGGGAAAAATGGTTACAGGCGATTGGGCTTGAAACTCTGAACTAGGGCGCAAAAACGCGGGTAAATAAAAGTGCATCCATCCATTCATACCTTCTTTGTTATAGGTTTGTTCGCGCCACTTCACAAATGACGATTTCATAATAGGGGGCAATATTAGAAAATTGATGAAATGTGCTATCCCGAATGCGGTATACCCCGAATGCTTTTAGATTAGAGCATTCCTGCAGCGACACGCAAGATTTGCCCACTGCATCATCCACGGTAATATTAGATCTGTGCTCTGGTTAATATAATTGCAATGAAATAATTTAGTTTTAGACTGCCACAGACACATACGAGCAAATGGAACATGTTCCCCATCGTGAAGCAGTTGAAACTATCTAGAAACACCAAACTTTCAAGATTCCCGGTATTTATTTGATATTAATGCTGGAATGTTTAAATAATTGTGTATTATTGTCGTAGGATCCTTTAAAAGAAGTGTCGATGTCGTGGTCAAACCGAAGCAGGAATAGGAGCGAAGACAATACTAATGTGAATGCTTTTACTGCTGCATGCAGCAATTTATCAAAAGAGCAAAGTCATGCTGAAGATCAGTTGAATACTTTCACTTCTACACTGAAAAAGGTAGCTATAAGTTGTATGCAACAACCTTGCCTTGTTGTTACATTCTGCAGTGCCTCACCTATTTTCACAAACACAAGGAAAAATTTCTTCAACACACATGTTTCCATGAACATCATACAAGGAAACGTGATAACTATATCATTCCCAAATTTTCCTTGGAAAAAACACAAAATCATTTTAATTATATCGCCATTAAATTATATGTGTTGTTTTTATCACACCAAGGTCAGTTTCGAGCATGCTTATGATAGGTGACTGTGATCACGAGATAAGTGTAAGTGAGACGGTGAGGTTTTTAGGTGTGTGCTTGGATAGGTATCTTAGATGGGATATTCACATAAATACCCTGAAAAAAAAGCTGAATAGTGTATCGTACATGTTGTATATGCTTAGGAATCAAGTCACTTTCAAGGTTCTCAAAATGTTGTATTTTTCTTTTTATCAATCCTTGCTGTCCTATGGTATAATTTTTTGGGGCAACTCGTCCCTCGCAGAAAGTATTTTTGTTTGTCAGAAGGGTGTGATAAGAACGATCTTGAAGCTTGGGTTCAGACAATCATGTCGTGACTCTTTCAAAAATTTCAACATTTTAACGTTATATGGTTTATATATATATAAATTACTGATTTTTTTCCACAAGCATGAAAATTATTTCACAAGTTTCAAAAATGTCAATAAAACCAGAAGAATTTTTCCTTATCTCTTCCCGGCTCACTCGACAGCACTTCGCGAGAAGAGTACTGAATATATGGCTATGAAAATATACTGCCGCCTGCCATTGCGTTTTCGTACTATCTTGGACCATGTTTTCAAGAGAAGGATTCATGACTTCATATTACAATGTGAGCCTTATACTGTGGAGGAATTCCTTGCCTGCTGTGTTGTTTGATTAATGTTTATCTGTGACATGTTTCAATTTTACTTTTATACTTATCTGTGATTGTGTAAAATGATATTTGAAATTAATAAACTTATTATTATTATAATGAGCTACCTTTCAACTATAAGAATCTGAACAATGCGAAGTTCAAGAGAACACTAATGAAAATTTTATTGGAAAGCTTTTTCTACAGCACATATATATGTCAAATTACATGTGATTTCTATGTGTATTTAAATATGCTTGTGATTTTTATTTGTATTCAAATATGCTTGTTTGTGTATCTATGATAATACATTTTTTTGTGCTAAAAGACAAGAATGACAGCAGCCAACCATTCTCCAATGAACATGACTTGGATATCGAAAGAGAATGCCAAAGCTGGGAACGAATTGATATACATCAAGTCGCAGCCCTCTCTTGCAAAAGTCAACCTCGCACAAAAATATTAGATGTGAAACGAGTAGTGACATCATGAAATCGGACACCTGCAAAAGCTCCTGTTCGAAAACCATAGATATATTAAGGAACGAAATTTCATATCTCAATGAAGAAAACAAAAGATTACAAGAATCAGTACAGCCAAAGGCTTTATTCAATTTGGAGAAATTTTCAAGCAATGACAAGAAAATTCTCTATTACACTGGTTGTCAAACATACCAACTTTCCATGTTTGTTTTTAATTGGATATTGCCTAGTGGCGATATCAATGACATTGCCATTCATGTAAATTATCAAGAAACAGTGAGGCAACACCTCAACAAATTGACTGCAAAAAGTCAATGTTTTTTAACTCTTGTAAGATTAGGTAAGAAGAGGGATGTCTGTAGAAACACTAGAGGATTTGTTTTCAATCTCCAAATCAAGTGTTGATGACATATTTTTATGTGTGTCTTGTTGTGCAATTTCAAGTATGGTTTAATACAAGAAAATAAGAATGACAATGATAATAATGTACCTACTGACGTCGTTGTTCTGTAAATGAAAACATTCAAATATTGTTAATTTAAACTGTTATATGTCATTCACTCATCTAATGAGTTTTCAGTTCAAACAACATAAACACCATTTTTTGCTTTACTCAGATCAATACTGGAATATGCATCTGTAAATATTGCTTGAATGTCATTTTTCTGAAGGAAATCTATTTTTTACTGTTGTTTAGAAAATCTATACAAGTGTAAAAGGGCAAAATATTAGTCTACCCCGATAAATTACTGTGTTCATCAAATTATATTTTCTTTGTATAGAAAATATATTCAATTTGTCAGTAACTTGTCCTATTCTGAATTTGCATACCAGAGAAGGCAAATGGGATAGTGTTTTTTCTGCCATTTATCTGTCATTATCCTCTCACATTTTAATGGTGATTTCATTTTGGTATTATTTTAATATGTAACATCTTTCATCGTCAGTTTTATCCTGTAATAATTTTTATTAGTTTAGCTATAAGTAGGTTAAGTCTGTAAGGTAACTATTGTTATGTTAATTTGTAAAGTTGGGCTTACCCATAGATAATAAATAAATTGTGCTTTATTACACTGAGTTAATTTATTTAAACTTCTGTGTTGTATAAAAAAAGGGAAAAACTTTGCTTACAAACATAGCTATTTGTAACGTCAGAAATTTCAAAACTGTTGGATTATCTCACAGCAAATTCATGTAAGATTAATTATTTACACTAAGTTGATCACAGATGCTGTAGATAATAAATACTAGATCAGCTATTTATACTGATATTTGAAAGGCGTTCGATAGTATAAATCAAATCATCTTATTACCACTCAGAGCATTTGATTTTTGAGAACCAATCGTGAAATGGATCTTCAGCTACTTAACTTACTGATAACAATATGTTACATATAGTAGTTATTAAAATACTTTTTAAAAGATTTTCTGAACTTTTTCTTGTACTTTCAGAAAATCTCTGATTCAGTGGATTATCAGTATAAACTTAAAAACCAAAATTTACAATCAATATAAGAAATGGAAGATCTAGGGATTATTTTTGACATTAAATTAACTTTTATTCCTCAAATCAATCTGGTTATTAGAAAATCACTGAAATTGTTGTGATATGTACAAATAAAGTGATAATTTTTTTAGAAACGTATATTCATTTATTGTAAAATGTGTAACCTCAGTAAAATAAAAAATAAGAAATCCTGATCTTAAGACTAACATAACTCTAAAAATAATAAATATCACTTGAGACTAGCAATAAATTGACACAAGCTTTCAAATATCATCAATAGATATTCATAAAGATTTTAAACTTGAAGGCCTTTTGGACTATGAACAATGAATCAATACTGTTTCTTCCATATGCTTATGGTAAACATCACTTAATTTCTTATGCATTTCTTCACAAAAAAAGTGAATTCTCTCTTGAGCAATTTCCTGCGTTTCTGCTATATATTCGACAAATTCTGCCCAGCGTAATCCTGATAGTAGCATCCATTGAAGAGGAGAACTGTAAATGAGGTCTACGTGGACTTTCACTCTTCTTCTGGCTTCTGTAGCATTTCACTTTGATTATAGAATCATTTTTGTATGCAAACATATCGTGGATATAACTTTCGGCAAAGAATTTGAAGTCACGACTACTTTGTCTACAAGTCCATGATTTTGAAATAAAAAAATTCTCCGCACTGCCAAAACTGAATGGTTGGAAACGTGAAATGTCTTTATTCCACTCACCATAATCCATAGTACACATGTTGCTTGATAATGCTTGTTGCACGATAACATTCAAACTTCAAACATTCAATAAGTAAAATCATAACAAAGGTTAAAGTCATTAATGTAAATGTCATTTTAATGACAGCATCAGTTGTCACCATATTTACGACATACCAGGATAGCCCACGGTTTGTAGAATAATACGGTTGCCTCTAGTGATGTCTGGATACGTATCCAAATTTCCGTTGAATCCGAATATTGAAAGGATCCGTATATTCCGGAATCAGTCTGTGTGAATACGGATTCGGAATATTTGGATACGGAATCAAAGTGGATGGCTAGTGCTGAATGGAAACAAATTCCGAATGCGCGAAGCGAATGCGCCATGAAGGATGGATACGGAACCGGTGGCGGTGCTGGCAATCGTCACTGACGGTTGCCAGCAGCGGTTCCGTTAAAAAATTTTATACGTTACGTGGTTACGCCTGCAGCGTTGCTAAATGAATCAATTTAATGGTAGATCTAAATATTTTTAATGAGGAATACCGATCTTTCAGTAATTATTTGATATCTTCAATTTAATTTAACTTCTGACAAAATTCGTAACACTACCTTGTTTCGCATAAAATGTATGATATGATATTTACAGCCCAAAAGACGCGGTGTCATTTTTGACAAAAAATATTCTTAAATATTTTGCATAATTTTTCATAAAATATTGCAGTGTAGGTCGGAAATCAAAACAAAATTGACATGAAAATTTGACAGGTATTTGTTTTGTCATATTTTTATGTTGTTTTTTGTTATTCACGCGTTTTTCGTGTCTCACGGACTTTAAAGCTCTCTAATTATTTTATATTTATTCTCTTTGTTTAGCTCTTCATTTTATTTTTATTTGCTCTCTGGGCTGTTGCGTTTGCATAGAATTCGTATCCGATCCGATTCCGTATCCAGTCCAATTCCGTATCCTTTGGTCGCCCCGCTCGCCCGGGTCCGATGTCGTGGTGTATTTATGGTTGCCTTTTATATGATTAAACTTTTGGATACGTATCCGGGCACTGGATACGGATTTTTCTTGGTTCCGAATACGGATTATCCGAATATCGAAAGGATACGGATATTTACAACACTAGTTGCCTCGTAACTTTTAACCAATCATGACACGGCCAGTCGTGACGTCACAAGTATGCTGTTGGCAAATTCCCAGCATCTCAAGTGTAATGAAAATAATGTTTTTAATAATTACAGGGCAAGTTTATTGAAATCGAGACAACGGACAATGAATGATAACTAAAAGTATATTTTCCGTTAAAATATTAATACTTAAACGAAGGCGGTATTGAATTACACGATGAATGTTTATTTGTACCTATATTAAAGTTATTTTGGGTCTTGAATAAGACGAAGTATTACGACAAAATATATTTATATCAAAATACAAACACAACAAAGAAAAAATGTTTTAAAATTAATTAACACACCTAAGTTATAATTGAATTGTATATGTACGTTATTTATATAGAACAATGATAATAGAATAATAGATTATGTTACAGTTTTTCTCATTTTTTTTATAAAATCTTCTAGCTTCATCGGTGTCACGTTTTCTTTTATTCAATGAAAGTTCTTCAGATTTATTTGAATTAAGGTATTTTATCCTGATAAATACTCTCTGTCGAACAAATGAATAAATAAATTTTTTGGAAATAAGTGGTTCTTTTTTACATATAAAATTAGTTTTGTACGTTTTACAATTTTTGTTTTAATTTTGAACTGATCTTTATTTACTTTAACGAACCACTCATCCAAACGTTCAACATCACTTTGCCAAGAAGATGAGGGCTCAGTTAAGCCACCAAACGAAAGGCTTTGTACCCATGATGGCATTGCATAAGAATGAAGGTTCGTTTTTCCTCTTTCAACTTCATTCTCTTACTTCTTTCACTAATATTCTGTTCAGGAGCCAATGGAAGATTAAGTGATGGAATAGCTAAAATATATACAATAAAACACTCATTTTTTCGGGCAAGATTTCATTGACAACTTACCTGTTTCTTTGAATCTTTTTGGCAATTTATTTGTTATCTGAGCTTTAATCATGTCTTCATATTGATCCAGAGCAAAATGTTCACTGCTGACACGTTTATTTTTTGGATCAAAGGGGCCATTTCTTCGACAAAGACGAACCCATTGTTTTAAAAACTTTTTTTTTGGCGGAAAGTAAAAAATCTTATTAATTCCCCTTCCTTTTTTGCCCTTTCACTGTTACTTTTACAAGTAGCCACACTACAAATTGTTCCAGCCATTTCTACAATAGAGTATCAAAAAAGCATTTCAAATTATAGAGTAAAATTTTTTTTATTATTACCTGACTCTCCGCGATGAAAGAAATATAGTACTTAGTTGAATTAAATTCAAAATAGTCTATAGATACACTAATAAAAATTATAAATAAAAACAACACGAAAACTCCGAAAACTTCAATTTAAACCACAATAATCAACAGTCGGCACAACAAAAAAAAACTACGGAAACTCGTAATGTAACGCGTAACGGTCAGCCTCTAGCATACTGGTGACGTAGCCTGTGACGTATTACCCGCGATGTTTAGAGGTAACCGTATTATTCTACAAACCGTGAGAATAGCCAACCTCATTGGGCAAAATGCAACTGTCGTGCTCTCTCTTTCCATTTCTCTCTCCCACTAACGTTTGCGCATCTTTTAAAGCTCCCACAAGTGACGCATGAAATATACCTGTTTCTCTCTCATACTAGCTCAGTTCAGATCTTTCATCTCTCTTCTACGTATTCTGGAAAGGTCTCTTGTGTGTATATATCGTGGATGGCACTCACGGCACAAACAGAGGAATGGACTTGACAGTTATGCTGATAAAAGATGACAAAAATGCAGGATTCCCAGTAGCATTATTTCTTAGAAATCGACTTGATCAAGTAGTCCAGGAGGTTTTTCTAGGTGGGCGTAATGCTCCCCCACTTGGGCAGCACCTTGACGTGGTGTGGGGGCTTAAGTATCTGCAAGGAATCTTGGTAGCTTTGTCCGTATGAATCTTCATGCCGAGGAGGGTCCTAGGATGAGCAGAGAAAACCAAGCCTGCCCGCTCCCTATGCTAAGTCCACCCCCAGTCTTAGCTATTCCCCTCACATTATTCCTGTGCTCCCATCCTTCGACGCTATTAGGGTTGCCGAGGGCTAGAAGGTTTCCTGCCATTTTCACTTCCTCCAACACTCCCTATCCTCTCCTTCTCTCCTTTCCCTGTGTGTGTGAGCCACAGTGGCGGTTGATGCTTCGAGTGCGATGGTGTTACAGTGCGTTAGTCAGGCCATAGGCCCAGTTTAAAGTGCCACTCGGAAGGGCGAAATCCTCTTATAGTAGTAGCCTGAGAACAAGCTAGCACGTAAGTCTATACGTGTGTATTGTCCACTTCTTGGCTCTTACGCGGTTATTTCTTTATCTATTATGAGTTTTTCTTCTTAAGTTTTGCCTTATGTGTTAGTCATTCTTTTTTGGTTCTTTTCTTTCTTTGAGTTTTTGTGTTCGGATTGCCTAATCGTTGACAACCGCTTTCCACATGGATCGGGGGATGTGTGCGGTGCACTGCCCCCAAAGCAAAAAAAAAACAAATGGATAAAACAACGACGAAAACGTTTACGGAACAGGGGAGGGATACCCCAGTTCCGGTAGGTGCAGGACGCAGCGCGGGCCCTGGCCGACCGTCATCAAATTACCGTGTAGCTCCTCGGTCCACCCAGGCCGAAGAAGCTAATATAGCTACTGGGCAGAAAACGGCGATGGAAAAGGATACGAGTAAGGTACTGACAAGAATGGCGAAACTGAAGTCTGGCAGTGGAGAGAGAGACTTGGCGATGGGTGTTGAAAGGGCCATCCCGCAGCCCGGTTTTCACAGATCGAACTCCCTCGGTCAGACGAGGAAAAGACAAATGGCAGCTGGAGAGACAAGGAGGGCTAGCGTGGGGGGAGCAGCAGAAGTTTCAGTTCTCAGGAAAGCAAATGAATCCGAGGACGGAAACGCCACACTGGTGGGAAAGAAAGAGAGGGAATCAAAGGGTGCAGAGGCAACCCTCCACGCCCAGGCAGCAGGGGTTGAGGAGGGTATGGAAGGGGGCAGAGAAATCTGGCACACTCCTGTAGCATCGCGAATGCCGGAGCGAGCCGACGTATCCAGTGGCTCCACAAACCATACAAGTGAGTTCATGATGCAGCTCAACTCCTCTGAAGGTTCTTATCAGGACCACGCCAGCTTGGACAAACTTACATTACCGTCTGAGATGGAAGGATTCCTGAGTAGGTCGGGGCTGAGTGACCCCATGAGTATTACGGGAGTAGCGACGAGTACTCCCACGCATGAGAACTCCCTGGATCTCGAAGAGGAGGAGGGATTCATGAGCCCTATTTTAAGGGGAAAGAAGAGGAAAGCGGAGCACTCGCTCCAAAATACGACCAGGGCTAGGGTCCTCAGCCTGATGGGTACTATAGCACAGGCCGCAGACAGGCTAGAGGAAATCGGTGGAGCCAGGGAGGTAAGCGAAGATCTTAGGCTAAAAATGGCAGAGATTAGCGAAGCTTTACGTTGTGAACTCGCGGAAGCTCAGGGGGAGCTGACCATGGTCTCGACTGCTGACACAGGAACTCAGACCGAGGACCCAAGCAATGTGGAAAGGCTAATTAGGGCTAGACAGGTGAGAGAAAGAATAAGGGAAGAACTATCTGAGGAGGACCTAGACCAGGCCATAAGGATGGATTGGCCCGAGGAAGCATTCCATGCCCGGTTGGACAGAAGATCAATCCTATCCCAGGAGATCGTGGGACATGTGATAGTGGCAGCAAAAACAAGTAAAATGAAGGACCTGAAGTACGTAAAGCAGCTCACAGGGACCTCGCGCGGGCTGCTAAATCATCTAAAAAGTAAAAACTTCAAAGAGGGAGAGATCATACGACAGAGGGCAGCGAAATGGGAGACCATGGAGGGGGAGAGACAGGAGGATGAGGGGGATGTATACTTTGTGGGTCTGGCGAACGATGAGGACACCCAGGCTTTTGATCTATATACCCAGTTGAGGAAGATTAGCAGTAAGATAGGTGAGTCAAGTTCAGCACCGATACATGTTGTTATTGAGTCGGTGCTGGACTCGGCGGTGGAGAGGAAAGTGGCGGAGTGCGCTATGTCGAAGGTGGAGAGAGCGAGTATACACTCGCAAGCAATCATTAAGGAAGGGAGAGGGAAGGAGAGAAAATACTACACCGAGGCCGTTATAGTGAAGGGTACAGACAATACATACGCCCAAATGGTAAAGAACCTCGAAAAGAAGGTGGCGGGCGAACCGGGTTGTCAGGAAGCGATCAAAGGGATTAGGAAGACCAGGGAGGGTCATCTCCTAATAGAAATCAGAAAGGGCAGTAAAGCAGGGGAGGACATATTCCGGAAGGCCAAAACCTGCTCCGGCGGGACAGTTAGGCACCTAGGGAGGAAAGGTGAGAAGACAGCAGCGAACATATACGGCATCGATATAGATACCGAGGCCGAAGAGGTTGTACAGGGCCTCGAGGAGGCAATCAACCTTCCGGCTGGCGGGAGATCCCTAGAGCTGAGAGCTCTGAGACCAATGGCGGGAGGGAGAAAGGCCGCAACAATATTGGCAAAGCCAATTGTCATAAAAGCACTCCTCGCTAAGGGGAAAGTCAGGATAGGTCTCTCTCACATAGACGTGAGAGAGAGGTCAAATCTGCTGAGGTGCCATAAGTGTTGGCTGGCCGGTCGCATGGCTAGCAAGTGCACAGGGAAAGATAGGAGTGCACTGTGCATAAACATGGCCAGACAGGGCATCTGGTCAGGAATTGCACGAACCCACCCCAATGCCTGGACTGTGACACTAGAGGGCACAGAACTGGGAGTGGGATGTGCAAAAAAAAGGCAGATAGGAATAGAGACGTTATCACTCCCTGATGGAACTAATACGGTACTTATATATAGGGAGCATTTATTTAATAGAGACATTGTTTTACTCAGACTATTTATACAATTGAGGTGAACGTCCCATATTGACATGTGTGTATATTTATGTGTACGTGTACCCAAATAAGTGGAAATTATTACGTGATATATAAAAATGGCTGTGATATTTATTATTATTGCGTGTTAATTTATTTTGTGATTGGTCCATTTTCGTTTTGTTGTCGGAGGAGATACCATCAAGAAGGGAGTAAGGGTAGGGCCAAGAGGGAGTATCAGCCGGCCTAATGCTGAAAATACTACAAGTTAATTTGGGCAGGGCTAGAGCAGCCCACGACTTTATGCATGTGGAAGCAATGGCCGTTAACTACGATATCGTGGTTCTATCGGAACCAAACAAAAAAATGTGTGCTACTGAGGGCTGGATCGCCGACTCTGAAATGGATATAGCCATCATTATTAGAAATAAAAAAGTCGAGGTTCAAGCGATAAGATGTGGGAGGGGGTATGCGGCACTCGAGCTGGAGCGACTGCTGATAGTGGCAGTCTACGTGTCGCCCAACATAAACTTCGACGAATTTCGGAGGAGACTAGATCCAGCTTTCGAGTTGGTATCCCGATATCATGGAAAATATCTGCTAGCAGGTGATATCAACGCGAAGTCTGCGCTGTGGGGATCGCCTGCGGAGGACCGGAGAGGAGCCCACGTGAGTGACTGGATGGCGCAGGTCGCGGCAGTGGCGCTGAACAACGGATCTCCCACGTTCGTGAGGGGTCAGTCCAGATCACATATAGACGTCTCGCTAGTCCCCGAGAGGTATGCGGTGTCTTTTAGGAATTGGAAGGTTCGTTATGATAACCCGTACACTCACCATGGCCATATAAGCTATGAGCTGGCGGATACCACGCGACAAAATAGAGAGTATAGGGTGAGACGACTAAGAACCGAGATTTTCGCGGGACAGGTGGCCTCCCTGGAAGGGATTGCCCAGCAATTAGACCAGCATGAGGCAAATCGTAGGCTCCAGAGAGCGTTTCGTGGGTCTCTAGCATCGGACGCAACGCGAAAAGTACAAACGGTCCCGTACTGGTGGGACGCGAGTGTTGAAATAGCGCATAGAGAGTGGGTGGCAGCACGTCGTGTATATACGAGACTGCGACGGAGATTATACGAAACCGACCCACGTCTGCTTGCGTCCGATGCAACGATGGTGGGGGCAAAAAGGCAGCTGAGACGGGAGATCTCCGCGGCCAAGAGGAAGGCATGGAAAGAGTTGCTCGATAGACTGAATCAAGACATATGGGGAGAGGGGTATCGCATCGCGACGCGTCACCTCCGTCAGGGGTCCCTTCCCTACTCACTAACCGTAAGGCGCAGGAGGGAGGTGCTGGGGACGTTATTCCCGGACAGTGGAGAGCAGTGGGTAGGAACAGAGGGCCCGGCCGTGGACGCCCCCCCTTTCACAGCAGAGGAGTTGACGCAGGCGTGCCGCGCGATGAGGACAGGTACTGCTCCCGGGCCCGATGGGATCACGGTGACGGCGCTGCGCGTGGTATTAGATAAGGCCCCGACCTTCCTACTACGCTTGTACAATAGCTGCCTAGAGCAACAGAGGCTGCCAAATGAGTGGAAGCGGGCAAGGGTTGTCCTTCCTTCCGAAATGGGGAGGGACCCGGCCGACCCTTCTTCCTTTAGACCGACCTGTCTCCTGAGCTGCGTAGGGAAGCTCTTCGAGAAGATGCTAGTCGCGAGGCTCACGGAGGAGCTGGAGAATGGTGCTCACATTTCCCCCCACCAACATGGATTTCGCACCGGAAGATCTACGGTGACAGCTCTGAAAGAGGTTGTGAGCGTGGTGCGAGGGTCCCAGGCAAAAGTTGTCATGCTGGTGACTATCGACATCAGAAATGCCTTTAACATGGCCAGTTGGGCAGCCACAATAGATGAAATGAGGGATATGGGGATTAGCGAATATCTGGTGAGGTGCACGGAGGACTACTTCCTCGGGAGAACCATCTCGATGGGGGTGGTAAACAGAAAATGTAGTATGGGTGTTCCACAGGGCTCAGTTCTGGGCCCAACATTATGGAACATTATGTATAACGGGGTCCTGAAATTGTGGTACGGGGAGGGCATTCACCCCGTCGCCTACGCCGATGACCTCGCCTTTGTGGTGGAAGCGAGAAGCCCGCAGGAGGTCAGAAGCAGAGTTGTTGACGCGGTGCGTAGGGCGCGCGGTTGGCTCGGCGAGAGGGGCCTCGAGGTGGCCGCTGAGAAGACGGAACTCTTGATAGTGGGGCCCAAGGTCTATTGGGCGTCTGACCTTCGACGTGCTTGGTACGGGGAGACTCCCGGTTCCCCAGATAAAGTACCTGGGTGTCGTGCTGAAGAGAAATTTGTCCTTTTCCGCGCATATAGCGCACATGGTAGACAAGGCCTCTCAGAAGCTGGCGGCTTTGCGGATCATCCTCCCCAACGTGGGGGGGGGCCTCTGCATAAAAAAAGGGGAATCCTATGCAGCGTTGTGCATAGTACGCTATTATACGCGGCACCAGTCTGGAGGGACGCCTTGAAGCATGGAAAGCAGAGAGGAGCATGCATATCGATGCAGCGAAAGGGCCTTTTTAGAGTTTAGGAGAATCCTCGACAACCAAAGCACAAAAAGAGATGGAAGTATGCCAGTTCATTAAATAAGTAAGAAACCGCGAAGTAACATCAACTCAAGATGGGACAGACACGGATATTGACAAGAGGGATACACAGCTGAAATATTATTTCAATTGGGCAAAAGATCTTCAGGATGAAGATTTTGCTGTTTTTATCAACCACTTGCAGTTGGCAAAGAAGGACATGGATGTGAAAAGGTCTGAATCAACGAAGAAGAGGAAAATGGAATATTTTCCTTCAAATAAGAGTTCAAAAGTGAGTGAGAAATATAATTTGAATACATTTATTCTTTCTTTTGCTAGAAAATAGATTTACTGTTGGGATATTCTACCTATTTAATAATTTTATGTTAATATGGGTATAAAACATGATTTACCTTTATACAAAATGTTTAGTATATAATATTAAAATTTTAATTATGTATTGTTCTTTGGGTTTTAATTTATATATTGCTCATAATTATTATTTAAAGTGAGTCCCTGAATGTATATAAATTAGTCAATGATATTGTAAGCAATGTTAGACATTGCGCAAGGGGATCTAGCTCTGTTTTTGTGTTTTGATTATTACTAGAGTTAGATCTTTTTGCGTAATGCCAAACTTTTCATCGTAATTAAATAAATAAATGATATGTTGATTAACATCTTATTAATTGAAGCATAAAGTTTGTTGGGAAAAATAATCATTGGTTTTTTTTTCTTATAACTCCAAAATACTTTGGCTAACCACATTTTAATTGCATTAATTGTTTCCTTCTAGATTTGTTATCCGTATATCATATTGATTTTAAATAATAATTGAGATAATCTTACGCTCGGTTTGCATTCCAACGCTGTTTTAACTCACGAACTTTCGCGCTTTAATTCAAATTTTTAAAATGGCGCATAATATTTTGGCTTATGCGCATGCTCTAAAAATGCTTCGTTCTTTTTTGTGTCGTCTATTGATACGGTCCTCAGAGAGGATACATTAATTTACACACAATGCCGACCAATCACAACAATAGGCTTTCGGATGAAATCGAGTGAATTCGTTGGACGGTTGATTCGATTTTGGCGCGATTCTCATTTATATTACTGATAAAACTACGGAGGGCTTAAAACATAAAACTTTGTCTGAGAGCTGTGCTGTGATTTTTTTGAGTAATTCCATCGCAAACTATTAGCCAAAATTCTAAAAAGCAGTTTTAATTTCTAATTTATTTATCCCAAAATTCTAAAAGAGCAGTTTTATTTTCTATTTTATTCATCCCAAAATTCTGAAAGAGCAGTTTTAATTGCTATTTTATTGATTGATTTCAGCTAACGATAGTTCACTATTCCAATTAATTTTAATAAATTATGAAATCCGTAGGGTAAGTTTTTAATAGCAATAGTTCTCAAATAAATGTATAACAATATTATATAGCAGTTTTCAGCAAATGTTAAACTTTTTTGCAGAACGAATCCACTCATTTGCGGAATATGCCAAAAGGAGTTCACCAGTGTGTCTGTGAAAAATAGGCATCTTCTAAATATCCATAATGAGAACATTCCAAAGGACAAGAATCAATATATATTGTGTTATCTTTGCCCTGTTGAGAATAGAGTCAAATTTTACAGTTATAAGAACTATGATGACCATTTAAGACATGTTCATATAATGTATTTATCAAAGAAAGTACTTGTATTTTTAGGAGCGGCGAAGAGTTTGAGGCTTGGAGAAGACAGGAAAACAGAGAAGTGGATTATGTTTCTATTAGGTCTACTAAAAGAGAGAAAGGAGATACAATTTTATACTATAATTGCAATAGAAGTGATTATATATATATATATATATATATATATATATATATATATATATATATATATATATATATATATATATATATATATATATTAAATTCCCACAATGTTCAACACAATTTCAGGATACAAAAAAGTTTGTGAGAGACGAATGACAAAGGTTAGAGGCAGTATTCGTATTCAAGGAATATGTCCTTCAAGAATAACAGTAAAAATATCAACAGATGGTAAGCATCAGTATATCAATAACACTTCAGAATTAATTGATTTCATTCTCTTTAGGCCTATATTCTGTAACATTTGTTGAAACACATGTGGGGCATGACGATGAACTAAGAACAAAAAGACTATCAAAATCTCAACAAAACCTTCTAGTTGAAAAGTTGCCTGCTGGAATATCAACAGAGAGAATACTTTAAGATGCTAGGAAAGTTCATAATGAAAAATTGGAAAGATTCAATATTATAACAAGAGGAGATTTAGCATATTT
Organism: Cynegetis impunctata; assembly: GCA_030704885.1. Classification (NCBI taxonomy): domain Eukaryota; kingdom Metazoa; phylum Arthropoda; class Insecta; order Coleoptera; family Coccinellidae; genus Cynegetis; species Cynegetis impunctata. Next base: position 89,449 of record JARQZK010005206.1, read on the forward strand.
GATGAGAAAATATAATGTGAATAAAAGCAGGCATGCTAATGATATGGTAGCGACAGCTTTGAAAGTTGAAGAATGGAACCAGCAGGGAAGAAATTATGCATTTTTTTTCAAAAAAATTGGTAAGTTGAAATTGTGTGTAACTATCCTTGGGTGTCATGTGTAGTTTGTGTTATTGCTTAGAATAATTGTGCATGGTGGTGGAAGTAGTCTTGAATAATTTTAGGTGAACCTTACCCTGGGTTGAGGGACGAAGACTTCGCATTAGGGTTGCGAATGGAATAATGGAGAAAAAAATTAAGGACTTCAAAAATGTAATATTTGTAGATGGGACGCATGGAACAAATAGAAATAATTGGGACCTGACCATAGTTTTGGTGAAAGATGAGAATAATATGGCTTTTCCTGTAGCATTCTTTCTCTCTAAAAGATTGGATCAGACGATCCAAGAACACTTTTTTTCAGCTCTCAATTAGGTGGAATAATTGAATCAAAATTTTTCATGAGTGATGATGACCCAAAATATTATAATGCATGGGTCAAAGTAATGCATTCAGATCAAAAACCGAGGAGACTGTTGTGTACATGGCATGTCATAAAAAATTGGAATATACAAGGAAGAGCGAAAATTAAAAATTCAGAAATGAGGAAAGAAATGAGAAAAACTCTTAAGAAAAAAAAAAAAGCAATTTATTTCCAACAGGGCTACCCAGTTACAGGAAATGTTAACATAAATTAAATACTATCTTCCAAGTGACAGCAAGTAAGTATCTCGTAACAAATGATAAATGAAAAATATACTTTATTACCAAATATTAATACACGTGTAACCCAAAAAGAAAAAGTATTCAAATAGAATTGACTAACATTATCGTAACCTAACAATACAACACGATTATTATATGTTATTAACGATACATGACATAACAGCGCTCAAAGAGTCAAAATGAATATCACACACCCTACAAATTTTGTTGAAGCTATTGCACATAAAATTTACAGGTGACCGTATCATAACATTTGTTCGCGATGCTTCGCAATAAAATTTCAAACATTGTCGGCCTCCGATTCTAGGTACTAGGAAATTTATATCGTTTAGAAGAACACTACTATCGATATTGTTGTTAATTAATTTATACAAGAATTTTGTAACAAGTATAATTCTTCTTTTTTCCAAAGATATCATTTCAAATCGCGACAACAAAATGTTATGATCGATACCTCTTACAGGATACTGTCCATCGACCTTTAGACATAAATATTTTAGGAACTTTCTCTGTACACTTTCAATTGACTGTTTTTGGTAATCGTAGATTGGGTTCCATATCAAAGAGCCATATTCTAACCTGGATCGGGCATAAGAAAAATACAGCAACTTCAAAGTGGCAATATTTTTAAAGTTTTTACTATTTCTGTAAATGAAACCAAGCATCCTATTCGCGTCTGCAACCGTATTTTTACTATGTGTGTTGAATGTAAGTTTACTGTCATATGTGATACCAAGGTCTTTCATCTCTAGTACGCGGTTAATTATTTTATTGTCAATTGCGTAACCATATATCAAGGTGCTCGATTTTTTTTGTAAATGATATTATGTTACATTTTGTCACATTCAGTTGCAGACGATTATCGTTACACCAAAGTTTGACTGAGTCCAATTCGGACTGTACTCGGTGACAATCTGTAATGTCATCGATTTTATAATATAATTTAAGATCGTCGGCGAATAGTAGGCTAGGAATATTCAAAGAGGTTGCCAAGTCATTAATAAATATTAAAAACAGAAGAGGCCCCAGATTGGAACCTTGTGGCACGCCGGACGTAACTACGTATGAAGCAGATTTAAAAGATTCATATTCTACAAATTGTTTTCTTTCAACTAGATATGATTTCATCAAAATTAGCAGTTGTCTAGAGAAACTCAATTTTGCTAATTTATTTAGAAGAATGTAATGATCTATTTGATCGAAAGCCTTTTGAAAATCTAAGTACACAACATCAACTTGCTTTTGTTTGTCCAGATGAGTACAGAGATATTGATCTAAACATGCAAGATTTGTTATACATGATCTCCGTTGAACGAAGCCATGTTGAAGGCGAAATAACTCTCCGAACATGAGAGAACATATCTCGAAGAGTTTGGAAAAATTGCATAAAATAGAAATAGCCCTATAGTTCCTGATATCGCTAGAGTTTCCTTTCTTTAATATTGGGCAGACTCGAGCTGTCTTCCACAACTCTGAGAAAACACAGGTTTTCAAAATTAGGTTGAATATTCCCATTAGAGGTACCGACTTGTATATATATTTGCCTTACGAAAATTGAATTGCTTATTAGCATCTGTTGCATTAATAGAAAAGTTATTGATATGGGGAGTTATACAGTTCAATGAAATAGAAAGTACAGGATGGTGAACATCTATGTTAACAAATGGCTGCTCATATTTAGATACGATACAATCATCACAATTGGTTATTACAAGATCAAGCTTGCGATTATTAATGTTTGTTATTGAATTGTACTGTTGAGAAGCCGTTGCTTGCATAAAGTTGCGAACGCATTGAAATTTAGTGTCGTTAAAGTCTATGTCGTACTTAGGAATGTTGAAATCACCAACCAATAGAAAATTTCCATCAGTGATAGGATCGGAACCCTCCAGGAAGTCGAATAGTGTTTCGTAGTGGGAATTAGAGCAACTAGGAGGAATATAAATTACAATGATGCTTAAAGTAAAGCTACCAAGCACTAATTTAGAGCCAACTATATCGACTTCAAGGAGTGCATCTCTTAAAACAGAAAACGAAATTGGTAAAAGCCTATAGCAGTCTCTGGACGCCAACAGGACACCAACCCCTTTGGTGACATCATTGGTTATCAGATCACGATCGCATCGAAATATGTTATACATTGACGGGAATATTTCCTGATTGAATACATCATCTTGAAGATTTGTCTCTGAGAGGCAGACCATATCCATTTCTCCACTAGATGCAGAATTATAAAAGGAATTTGTTTTTGTTTTTAATCCTCTAACGTTTTGGTAGTATATGGAGAGATTACGTGTGTTATAACTGGGTACTGGATCTAGTTTAAATTTACAATTTTTGGAAATCCATTAAAGTATTTGATAGTAAGGTTAGTTTCTCCGTTATCTTTTTTTTTCATTCAATTGTTGGCGTAGTTCTCTATAGTATTGAACTTGACGAAGTGTCTTATCGAAGGATATAAAAACATTCTTGAAATCATCATTATTTTTCAATTTTTTAGCATTTCTTATGCATGCCGATACCGAGGCTTCATTCTCTAAGGTTATTTTAATAGGGCGAGGAGTGGTTCTATTGGAATCGTATTTGCCAAGACGCACAGGACGCAGAAAATTCGTATTCACTTGAGGATTTATATATTGTATTAGATTGGAAACTCTCTGAAAAAGTCTTCACTTTCACTTGCTGCAGACTAATAAATTTTTCACTAAGTTTAAGAGCGATGTGTACACTGTCACTTATGAAATGAATCTTAGGAAACAGATCCGAACAAATTCATAGTATTCAAGGAGCATTATTTGAATTCTTTGGAAAAGGAAGAAGAAAATGAATTTCTAAAATATTTACAAACGTAAAGAACTATAGATAAAGTATGAATTAGAAAGTGAATTTTTTGTTTTCAGTTACTATTTCCAGAGTGAAGAACGAATTATGATGTGGGCACACTGTTACAGATTAAATGCTGGAATTAACACTAATATGGCCATAGAAAGTTCAAATAAAGTTCTAAAATATAATAAAATGGGAGGAAAGCGTAATCTTAGGTAGGTATATTACAATGAATGAATGGATGAAGAAATTACATCAATACTCTATTCTAGGGTTGAACAATTATTGGATCTATTGGATGAACTGGTGGAAGAAAAAATGTGGAGAAAGATAATCAATAAAGAGAGACAGAATGCAAATAACTACCAGCATAAGGGTGCAGTGGAAGCACACAAGAAAGCTGAACAAATGAATATCAGCGATATAAAGACTCATGGATTTGGTAATTTTATTGTCCCCTCTAGTTCAGTTTGTAATAAATTTTATAGGGTAAGTTGCAAAGATATCTGCAATACTGATTGCCGAGCTGGATTTTGTGATTCATATAAGGTATGCATACACAGATATGAATGTGGGTGTCCAGAAAATGCTGTCAAAAAAGTATTGTGTAAACATATACGAGTTTGTTGTAGGTTGTCCAAGTTCAGAGAATGACTGTGATAATTTGATAATTAATGAGCCTTCAGGAAGTAAGCTACGTTACCAAGATGAACTTAACCATTTCATACAGGAAGTACAAAATGATCCATCTATAAAAGATAAAGATGTAGGTGATGCAGTGAAAAGAAAGATCTTTATCAATAAAATTTGTTAAGTTTGCATTAGTGATAAGAATTAAATTTTCAGGTTGCCATAGAAGAAATAAGTGGATTCATCAACCAACTAAGTGGTAAACATTTGGAAATTTTTTTGTCAGAAATAAGGAAATTAAAGAGTACAATAGAGGAAGATAAAGAGCATATTTGTAAGTTGAAAAACAAACGTATTTCCCCAATAAGAATTATTTTCGTTTTTAGCTTTGTTTATAGCCTTCAAGGAAACTCAACTATGATCTATGTACTTTTTTCTCTATCTCTATAGGCTCAGCAATTGCGATGCATTTAATTATTGACAATTATTTTTCCTCATACAGATGCAAGTATTCCCAGACTAAGGCAGGAATCAAATCAGAAACCTATTGTTACTGTGCGAACCACTGAATTGGCCAGCCAAAAGTGTATGTTGAAGGTGATAGTGAAGAATGCAAATTGCATATAGCTTATGCTAGGTTAGATTGTCTATATAGGTATTTAAAAGGAGTTGGTATATAATAATAATTGTATTAGCGTTGGATAGTTTAGAGTGTCTTTCAATGTATTTGGAAGGTATTTTTGAAGAATAATAATTGTATAGCTGAGGTTTTGAATATGCATTGATATTGTTTACATATTGTAAAATTTTGTTGGTATTGAAAATGGTGAGGAATAATGTAATATTTGTATTTGAAATATTACATTCTGGTTCAGGTGTAGGGGTGTAGGGAGACTGATATTTAAAATAAAATCACTTATGCCCATAACTGTTTTTAGAATTAGAATTCCTATCTTTTGAAGCATGCTCTTGATCTAAGAATTCAGAATTCTGTTTCTTAAACATTGGATTTTTAAATTAAACTTTATGATATCTAAAAATGGAACTCGACGCTACACGAAATAACACGAGATAGTTTACTTCTGAGACATTTATCAGAATTATATTCCCTCTCATTTGTTAGCTGCGTATAAAAAAAATAACGGTCAGAACGCCATATTTGATCAGTCACAGTTATTTCGTGATAGAGTGTATACGTGTTCCGAGTTGTTCTTGTGAGCGAGAAATAAGAGTTAATCATGGGTTGCACTGGATGTACTTTTACTTTAATGCAATTCATCATGTTGGTAAGTGATGAAGGTAAATTATTCAAATTTTTGTTGGATCATAATGTTTTACGAGAAAATGTTACCTGCCCAAAATGCAATAAAGCTTGCAAATACTATTCAGATAAAAATAGATTCTTATGTACTACTACAGTCGTAAAATTAAACTCCCATGAAAAAAGAATTCGCGAAAGATGTGAATTTTCAGTTTCGGGCAACAATAATACGTTTTTTTCAAATTCTAATCTGTTGCCGAAATTTGCCACTTTGTTGCCTTTTGGTTAGGTACGGATTATAAACAGGTTCATTTTGAACGGGAAATGCAATGGAGTAGCAGTACGGTTGTAGATTGGACTCTTTTCTGTAGAGAAGTTTGTTTATCTGTAGTTTATAATAATTCCGAACGATTAGGAGGTGTTGGAAAAACTGTGGAAATAGACGAAGCGAAATTCGGAAAGAGAAAATACAACAGGGGGCGAGTCATCGAAGGTCAATGGGTTTTTGGTGGGATTGAACGCGAATCAAAAAAAGTTTTCCTGGTAGCGGTTCCCAATCGATGCTGGGAAACTCTTCTATAAATTATTAATGAATGGATACTTCCAGGCACTACAATTATGTCCGATTGTTGGAAAGCTTATAATTGTTTGAACGATGAAGGTTTTATACACCAAACTGTTAATCACAGCAAAAACTTTGTTGATCCCGATACAAAGGCTCACACTCAGAACGTTGAACGCATGTGGCGGGATGTCAGAGGTGATGTTCCTAAATACGGCCGTCGTGAGTCTCACTACGTCTACTATTTGGCGAAATTTTACTTTCATCGTAAATTTCCAGATTTCAGAGATAGATTAATAGATCATCACTTTTTTAATTATGTGTCTGAAGTATATCCCCCCACAGGTGACGAACGTGACGATGATCAGTGAAGCACATCATCACTGACCCTGGATGAATTCCGAAACTACGATTTCGTTTATTTTCAGATAGTGAAAATTTGCATTTTTTGGTCGAAATCCGTTATTATAGAAATAATGTTATCTCCCATATTCCATAATGCTGTTACCTACCCCATCCTTTCCTGGCAAAGAATAGCTCTCACCTCCCCGTGGTCTTTGCTGGATAGCTGTTTCAAATAAAATCATCTTTTTTTATCAATAATATCAATAATCAAGCTAACCTAACCTAACCTCCTAGTTCAGGTAAATATGGAATTCTTGAAATGAATACCTTTTATTAAAAAAACTTGTCCAAAAACTCCGATTTTTGATAAAATTTCGGATTCTTACTTATTTTGGCCTGAAAAATCCAAATATGAACTCAGATTTTGTCGCTTCTTCACATTTTTTTTGAAAATATTAAGCTAATTTGACTTATTCTAACCTCACTAACCTAACCTCCGAGTTCAAGAATTACCAAATATTTTTCAAAATCAAATTCATCTATCCGATTAACTCGATACTTTCTTGAACTCGCAGGTTTGGTTAGTGAGGTTAGAATAGGACAGGTTAGCCCAATTATTTGAAAATAAAATAATGAGAAAGCGACAATAGCTGACTTCATATTCGGCTATTTGCTCCCCAGAAAAGACTCAGAAATTTTATCAAAATTGATTACTCTGGACGTGACTCCATAAATACTAAATAAATAACACATTTCTTATATACGTAGTTGTCTGGATAATTCTCGAAGATGAAGTCAGTTGTTGTCATAAATATCAAGATAAATGAAAAACGTATAGTCATTTGAGAGAGCTAACAGAGAAGAGCTAAATTCTAGTTTTCTTTATATTTCTATAATAAGTAACATTTCATTAAAACCATAACGAGAATTATGCAACGTTCAAAAATAATAATCTCTTTACTTGTGACGTGCACCTCTGTACAATTTTTGAAATTGGCGCCTTACTTTCAGTTTTAGAACTCTTATTGGTCAATGGTCAGTGAAGTTTGTGCACTTCAATTTATCTCGTATTCGTAAATGGCGGTTAGCGCGTCGTTGAACATGATTGCATTCCGTCGACGATTGAAAATAAAATGAGGAAAATAAATTTTAAATAATAAAGAACAAATTCGTGGTGTCAGTATTGTTTGCCTTTTACGATTATCTTGAGAAATTTAGTTAATAAAGATGAAGAAAATATGCGTTACAAGTTGGAGTGATAGGTACTGGCAGGAAAATTTGGAAGTCGTTTCCCCGGAAAACTGTGATCGAGGAGTGTTTTCGAGTTACTTTCATTCACATTCAGCCAAATAATGAGTGATATACAAATAATTTTCCACCAATTATTTCGTTTTCCCTCCTTAATTTAGGTTCGCATCAAACCTTATTTCCGCTGCATACAGTGACCTATTATACCGGCTAGTGTTGTAAATATCCGTATCCTTTCGATATTCGGATAATCCGTACTCGGAACCAAAAAAAAGCCGTATCCAGTGCCCGGATACGTATCCAAAAGTTCAATCATATAAAAGACAACCATAAATACGGATATCGGACTGGATACGGAATCGGATACGAATTCTATGCAAACGCAACAGCGCAGACAGCAAATAAAAATAAAATGAAGAGCTAAACAAACAGAATAAATATAAAATAATTAGAGAGCTTTAAAGTCCGTGAGACACATGGTCATTTTGGCAAAAAAATTCGTAAATATTTAATATTAATTTTTCATGAATTTATTGCAGCGTGTATAACAAACGCGCGAATAACAAAAAAACAACATAAAAATTTGACAAAACACAAATACCTGTCAAATTTTCATGTCAATTTTGTTTTGATCTCCGACACATTGCAATATTTTATGAAAAATTATGCAAAATATTTAAGAATATTTTTTGTCAAAAATGACACCGCGTCTTTTGGGCTTTAAATATTATAACATACATTTTATGCGAAACAAGGTAGTGTTACGAATTTTGTCAGATCGGTATTCCTCATTAAAAATATTTAGATCTACCATTAAATTGATTCAGTTAGAAACGCTGCAGGCGGCAGGCGTAACCGCGTAACGTATAAAAATTTTTATTCCTAATGCAGAGAGTGAAAATGAAATAGGACGATGGATACGGAACCGCTGCTGGAAACCGTCAGTGACGATTGCCAGCACCGCCACCGGTTCCGTATCTATCCTTCATGGCGCATTCGCTTCGCGCATTCGGAATTTGTTTCCGTTTCCATTCAGCACTAGCCATCCACTTTGATTCCGTATCCAAATATTCCGAATCCGTATTCACACAGACTGATTCCGGAATATACGGATCCTTTCAATATTCGGATTCAACGGAAATTTGGATACGTATCCAGACATCACTAATACCGGCCATAATTGCGTCATGTTACGTCATTTGTTGACAATAAATAGAGATATTTTGGAAAAAAAAAACGGTGAGAAAGCGACTAAATCTGAGTGCGTATTCGGTTTTTTCAGCCCAAAATAAGATTTTATAAAAATTTCAAGTTTTTGGACAACACTAAATAATTACCTAATTCATTTTAAGTTTGACGAAAGCGAGGCATGACATCTGGATGAGAGCATTGGGAAGGGATCCTACTGTGGAGCTCCAGTGCAAAAAACGTAATTTTCCCTAAATGACGTTTACATCAAGGGCAATCGAATGTGTTTGAAACAAAATGCAGTTCCAAGCCTTCTTTTAAGCAAAAAGAATCAGGATTCAATCCAACTAAGGTCAGTATAAGTAAAAACATATTTAATTTTAGTGGACAAAAAATTGAATTTGCAAGTCTATCAAGCCACTTTTTTCTTATCTTGCAAATTAAGTTTATAAGTATAAGATAAAAGTTCCATATGCAAAGTCTAAGAAGATTGATAGTTTCAAAACTACATAATTTAACAATAATCATTTTGTAAAACTTCCTTCTGCAAACTCTGTTATTCATACCAACTAAGTATTTCACAATTATTTTCAGGACTCTTCAAGAATTGCATAGTAATAAAATGCAAAATGTGAATCCTTCTCTTATAGAAATGAATGATAACATGGAGGTAGTTTTTGTCGAAAACAAAGAAAATTCAACTTATTTCTTGCACTCCTACTATTGAAATTGGAGAAAGGTAAATGAAATTTGCCTATGCATTAAATTAATAATATTTCATAAAATTGATTTATTAACAGAAATTTTTTTTTGAAAAAACACTTCATCTTTTTTATATGTTAAAATATCAGAAATTTCATATAATTGCCATATTCAGTAGTTTCAATTCCAATTTTTTTTTGAAATAAATAAGTCTGGTTTCAAAATAATATTACAAGAAATGTATAATAATCATTTTCTGGTAGCAATTTTATTTTTATTAAAGATAATTTCTGACATAATGTACCTGTTCAATTGAGTATTCTCATCTAAGTTTATTATTATTCTATCCAAGGTCCCCTTTGAGTGTCACCACTTTATCCACTGACTCCCCCAGAAGTGTAAAGAGATCACTTGAAGCTGACAAATGTTGGAAAAACCTTGGCCCAGAAAAAGGTAAAAGTCTTAAAAATGAAAGTTGATCGCCTGAAGAAGAGAGTCACCAACCTAAAGTAGATAATAGAGATGTTGAAGAGAAAAGAGTTTTTTTCTGAAAGTGGCATCGAATTGATATAGCCAACAGATATGGAAATATCGAAATATCTACTGCTTCCAGAAGTGACGCGTTATTTACAACTCTGTATTTTTTCTATTTTTATTCTATCAATAGCATGTATAGTTGGTCATGTACATTTCGAATTGTTCGAAATATATTGAATAAAGTGTATTTGTAATAATCTTTTTAATCCATTCTAGAAAGGAGAATACATTTGAAAAAATTACATAATATAAAGTTATAAGGAACAAATATATAAAGAGATACATACATTAAAGTTTTGGATTCCTCTTATAAAGATTGTTAGTTAATTAAACAACTGTATACCAGTATAAGATAGACTCTTTTTAAAAAAAAGTTGTATGATGAGGCTTTATTCGAAGAAGATTACCATGCCTTGTCAAAAGTCTTTCAGAATGTTTTTGATGTTTTGAATTTTTGATTAGTTGCTTTCAGTTGTTTATAAAACGTTAATTCAAAAATTTACCGGCCACCTCTATATACACTAACTGCCATTATATACACTTATTGAAATTTTCGCAACATACTGCCTTCTTTAACAATACGCAAATGGTGAAATAATGTGTGTGAACATTTCTTTACGCACTTGTTTTAAACAGTACAACTTTACGCAATGTAGAAAACTCATTTTACGCAATATCGAAGAAAAAATATGTTTAATAAATTTCACCAAAAATGATCTCACGGCATTTATTATTTTGTTATGTTATTGCTTTAGCCGATGAACTTCTCGGATATAATCAGCTGCTTTAAAAAATATGTCCACTGAGAACAATTTTGTGGTCCATACAAATTTGTAGACCTGAACCCAAAATAATATCAAATCCTTTTTATTTTCAATAATAAATCCTTTCAAAATATCACTGAAACCCACCCTGCTATAAATTAAGCTGGTTATGATCATGCGCACCGAGTACTGTCTTCAACTTTTTATACTTAAGCATTCTAGAGTACATATATATATTAAGATTTCTATGACTAAACCAGAAAAAACACAAAAATGTCACAACTTCGTAGATAAGCGATACGCCCCCTACCGGTGTCGAATATTACTAACGCATGGGCCATAGATTGCTTTGTTTACATCTGTTTACGTGTATTTTATATGAGAAGTCGTTGAGCTTTAATTGTGTTTATTTTTGTTTGGGATCGTTTACAAACGTTCAGAAGAGATGAATCACTATTGTTGTATATTCTATTGTTCATCTTCGGCAAAAAAAAACCCGAATATAGCTTACATGGATGGAGATTCCAAACAAATGTGGAAGACACTTAAACAGTTGATTCGTAAGGAAAACCTTTCATTTTCAAATCCAATGATAAAATTCGAATTGAGTGATAGAGTCGTTATCGCGAAATCAGAAAGCGATATTGCTAATTGTTTCAATGGGTATTTCATATCTCTATGATTTCATATCAAGTGTAGAGGATATAATAGATACTATAAATAATAATGAAGAATGGTCCGCCGTTCATCTCCCAAAGATGAGAACTAGCCTTGAAAATTTTAATGATATAAGCCTAAATGAACTTAAAAAAAATAATATCTAACCTGGAAAATAAAGGAACTATACATGATGTCATGAAAGGTCAAATTTTAAAAAATACCATTGATACTTGGGGTTTTCAAATATTGAATCTCATTAACACATCCTTCTCAACAGGCAGATTTCCGAGTGAGCTGAAGACATCCATTATAATACCCATACCAAAAATAAAAAATTCAAATGATGCAGTGAGTTTCAGACTGGTCAACACGTTACTCGATATTGAAAAAGTAATTGAAAGAGCTACATATAAACAAATAATTGAACATATAAATAATAACGGCATATTCCTAGGAAATCAGTCGAGTTTTCGTAGTGGACACTCTTGTGAAACAGCGTTGCAACTGACTATTACTAGTTGGAACCGGTTGGTGGATAAGGGAAAATATATTGTGGCGGTGTTCATTGATCTGAAACGAGCCTTTGAAACAATTGACAGAGGTATTCTATTGCGGGAATTGAAATCATATGGTATTAAATGCAGTGCTTTGAAATGGTTAGAAGGCTACCTGAGTGACAGAAAACAGATTGTGAAAATAAATAACCAATTCTCTACTACGAGGCAGATAAATATAGGTGTACCACAAGGTAGTGTCTTTGGCCCGCTTTTGTTCATACTCTACATGAATGACATAAATTGCTCTGTTAATCAGTGCTGTGACGAGCACTGAAGAATAGTGCTTCGAGCACTAAGCACTAAGCACTTGAAAAAAAAGGCTCCTGGTCTCGAGCACTAAGCACGTATTTTTACAAAAGGCTTGCGATTACTTAGCACTTTGTGAAAGTAATTTGACATTTCGAGCACTAAGCCCCGAGCACTTTTTTAGGAATTGTTGAAATTGAGGTTATTTTAATCGGTAAAGAAATTGTAAGCTGGCATATGAGTATGAGATTATTGACGGGTGAGAAGAGATGCACAGGGTGTTACAAATTCGATGCTCGCTATGATCTGGTACAGAACTATACAGGGCGTTTCATTGGTAAATGAACATACCTACGATAACCTGAGCTAGAGCTATCCTAGGCTACTCCAAAAAATCGATATATGATAGGTCTAATCAATTCCATAACCGAGTTTATGTATTCACCAAAAATTTCAATTCCTCATATTTTTTGAACCAACCAGCATAGTCGGTTGATATTTGGAACGTATGACAAGTTTGGCTCAGGGCTTAGTGCTAAGTAATCTGCAGAAGTGCTTGGGAGCACTTTTGGGATTACTAAGCACAAAGCCTTTTGTTGAAGGACTTCAATTACTAAGCACTGCTTTTGAAAAGGGCTCTGAAGCAGAGTGCTCGGGAGCACAAAAGGGCTCCGAGTGCTTTCACGAGCATAAAGCACAATGCTTTGGCAATTTAATTGTGAATTTGCGAATCTTTATGCGGATGATACGTTGTTGTCAATTGGTGATGATTGCTTGGAGACAGCTGTTCAGAAAATGAATGATGAATTAATTAATCTTGAAAACTACCTGAAAGGGAATAAGTTGAAACTAAATGTACAAAAAACAAAGGCTATGATCATTTCTACTCATAATAGGAGAAAAAATATAGATGAGAATAATATAACATTAATGATGGAGAGTGAGAAAATAGAAATTGTGAAACAATTCAAGTACCTGGGAGTTGTATTGGATGAAAATTTAAGTTGCAGGGAACACTTTACAATGATTCACAGTTATCGGCTACATTTCGTACTGTTCACATCTGTGGTCAATACGTGATATCTTAATATATCTAGTTTCGCTGTAGTTTGCTAATCTTGCGTTTTAATTAATTCGAGGCGAATTCATACAATGAGTGTCAACAACGAGCCCCCTGACAAAGAAGGGGGCCCTTTGGCTTCAGAAATGCTGTCTCAAGTTTTCAGTGTGTTAAACTATGATTTTGTGGATGATAGTGATATGGACACGCAAAATTCACAAATACAAGAAAATCCGGTGAGTTCGTTCTTTGAAAGAGATTCTTTGAAGTCTTCTGTATACAACACTCCTAAATTATCTGGTCATAAATGTGAAAAATTGAATCTTAGTAATGTAGAAAGTTCGCTTCCGAGCACAAAAAACACAACTGCAAATAAAACAAAAAATTCTAGTAGGTACGGCCTGACAGATGTAGGTCCGTTTATCATTTTTGTTGAAAGTATTGATAAAAATATAGGTAATCTCCATGCAATGTCTATAGGAAAAATGATATATCGAAATGATCCATCTATGTCAAATAATATTATTGGCATTGAGAAAAGTGGAAAAAATAGAATAAGGATTAACTTTAGGTCCCAAATTAGCGCGAATAATTTCCTTTCGTCAAAGTTCCTGAATGACAACAATCTCGATGCGTATATACCTCACTATTTGATTCGGCGACAGGGAGTGATTAGGTCGATTGATTTGGATATCACTGATCAAGAATTGAAAGATTATATCGAGCCTGTTTTTGGAAATACTTTCAAAATTTTGGAAGTCAAGAGATTGACCAAAAAAATAAATGTCAATAATGGTAGTTTTGAATTCGTTCCATCAACAAGCGTTTTAATCACCTTTAAGGGTCAAGCACTTCCGGATAGAGTATCAATTTTCAGTTGTGTGCGAGAGGTTCACCCATTCATACAGAAAGTTGTTCAATGTAGATCATGCCTTCGATTCGGTCATATCAATGAAAATTGTCGTAGCCAAGTTCGATGCCCAAAGTGTGGGAACGGGCATTCTCTCAATGATTGTACAGCTGAGGTTCCATCGTGTATAAATTGTAAAGGAAATCACAATTCCAATGACAATAAAAATTGCCCTGAGTTCGAGAAACAAAGAAAAATTAAGGAGAAAATGGCGGTAGATAATATTTCATATAGAGAAGCTTCGCAACATATAAATAACAGTTTTGCAACCATAACCGCAAATAATAGTAATACTGAAGAAGTTTATAAATCTCTATCAAGAAATCGAACAAATTTTCCACCTATCAAAAGTAACAAAAGGCGTATTAGTAGCGATAATCTCTCAGTTGAATTTAAGAAAAAGCACGCTGAAATTATAAAAGTTTTACCATCTACATCTGGTAATGGTGTTTGCGTGAGAGAGCAAGATAGCAATGTTCTTTCACTTTCTCAACATTTGACTAACTCTCGTATTGATTCCGATAATGCATCAACCCTTACTAATATTATATATAATATTCTCATATCCCTTTTAAAAGATCTCAGTGGTTCAGCTCATAATATAGAAGAAGTAGCTAATGAAACGTTAATCAAATCAAAAGTAAAAGAATTTTTAAATGGAAAATAAACTTAAAATGTTGCAATGGAACTCACGATCTATAAATTCAAACAAAGGCAATTTTGAACATTACATCTTTGAAAATGATATAGATATATGCTTGATCTCTGAAACATGGCTCAAACCTCATATAAAGGTGAATTTTACTGGTTATAATGTTTTTCGTGAGGACAGAGCTGATGGGGGGGGGTGGCACTGCAATAATTTTAAAAAAAACGATAGCGTTTGTGAATGTCAATTTTCCACCCATTCAAGGTGTCGAGGGTGTAGCTGTTGGTATAAGGTTGAAGGATGAGTCGATACTTTCCATTTTTTCAGTTTATGTTCCCCCTTGTATTATGATTGATAAACCTCAATGGGATTTATTTTTCGATTCGATTGGCCCTCATTCAGTAGTTGGCGGCGATTTCAACTTCCATAATTCTGCATGGGGTTCTGCGACGGACGGCCAGTCTGGTAATATTTTCTTATCATCAATTGAAGACAATAATTTTTTTGTTATGAACGATGGTTCGCCTACAAGATTAACTCCACCTAATCAAAATAAGTCGGCGGTTGATATTACAGTGATTTCCAGAGCAATTTGTCCATTGGTTCATTGGTTTAGAGACCAGGTAACTCTAGGTTCAGACCATTTTGTGATTAGATTCGATGTGAACATCAACGTGGTGAAATCAAATTCCAATTTTCGCTCGCGACTGTTTAATACTAAGAGAGCCAACTGGACGAAATTCTATGAGTTGATGGAATATTATACTGAACTGTCTGTCGGGAGTAATTGTTTAAGATATGATAATTTCAAACAGAATCTCTTAAAATCCGCCGAAGCAAGTATTCCCTTATATAAGGTTTATGTTAATAATAAGTTTAATAAATCATGGTGGAATGATGACTGTCAAAAGGCTCTAAATGATAAAAAGACAGCTTACAATAATTACATTCAACGTTCTACGCTGGAAAATTTTTTGAGTTTTAAAAACAAAGAAGCATTATCTAAAAGATAGTGTTGAAACGTAGCAAACGAGAAAATTGGATGAGTTTCTGATCATCCCTGAATAGAACCTCTTCAATTAGTGACGTTTGGAAGTCGGTTAAAAAAATTAAGAATTCCTCCTCCGTTCTACATCCTGTAATAATGGGAAACTGGACTGAAAATTTTTTTCATAATTTAACTCCGTTAGGTTGTTCGGAAAAGGAAAATAAATTGAATTATTCTGGTAACTCAGACTTCATGTGTAGTCCATTCGAAATATGGGAACTAGAAAGATCTCTAAAGAATAAATCAAACACCGCTCCCGGTCTCGATAATATTCAGTATACAATGTTGTTTAATCTTCCACCTAATGCAAAACGAATGTTATTAAAAATTTTCAATGATATTTTGAAAGCTGGGGTATATCCTGAAGACTGGAAGAAATTTATAATCGTTCCTATCCTAAAATCGAACAAAAATCCTGACTTGGCAGATTCTTATCGACCCATATCTCTTGGTTCTTGTATATTGAAAACATTTGAACGAGTTCTGAAATTCAGATTAGACTGGTGGCTTGAATATCATGGAAAATTTCCTAAAACGCAATTTGGCTCACGAAAAAATCATGGGACTTATGACAGCATCTGTCATTTAGTCAGTGATATTTATTTTACTTTCACGCATACAAAGATCTTAACAGCCTTGTTTGCAGATATAGTTGGAGCCTACAATAATGTTGTTTTGCAAGTTCTTCATCAAGAAATGATTGAAATATGTTTGAGCCCCTGTTTTGCAGATTTGATTTTCAATTTATATATCAATCGGCAATTATTTTTGAGAATAGGCCAAGAAGTTGGAAGTCCTCGAGTTACAAGTCATGGTTTACCACAAGGAGGAATCTTATCTCCGATTTTATTTGTTATATATTACCACAGGTTAGAGAAGGCAATCAATAATCCTAATATCAAGTTGCTACAATATGCTGACGATATTGTCATTTATAGTATAGATAAAGATCTAACAGCCTGTGTAGAGAATCTACAAGATGCTATGATTGATCTCTCTTCTTTTTTATTCAATCATGGTCAGTGCCTTTCCACTACTAAATCTGTCATGTGCTCCTTTTCTCGCAAACGTATTAATTATCCGTCCCAACTTAAAATAGGAAATCTCTCATTTCAGCATAAGAGTGTTGTTAAATTTTTGGGGGTATTTCTCGACAGAAAATTATTATGGAAAGAACATATAAGACATATAAAACAAAATGTAGAAAAACGGTTCCAGATTTTAAGATATATTTGCCATAATAATTGGGGGGCTGATCAAAACATAGCCCTTCTCTTTTATCGTAGCTACATTAGATCGGTAATTGACTATGGCAGTTCTTTTTATGGATCGGCCTCCAATAGTGTCCTAAAAACGTTAGATTGTTTACAAAGAAAATCTATCAAGAAATGTATTGGATTTCTTAGGAGTACTCCGAATGATGTTGTCTATTCAGAATCTGGGGAAATTCCACTAAAAACGAGTAGGGAAATTTTAACAACTAAATTTATCATCAAAAAATTAGTCACTTCCAGCACGGTAATCACAAAAATCTATGAATTATTTGTAAATACTTTAACTCATAAGTTTTGGATCGTAAGATCTGATCCACTTATTTCTTGCTGTTATCACTCTGTGCAACCTTACTCAGATGTTCTTAAAATTGACGATAAATTACCAATCTTTACTATGGATTATAAATATTTTAGCATTTCCCCCATCGTTCATATACCATCATATAGCAATATATCAGCTAAAGAAGATTTTTTTAGTATAATATCAAGACGGTTCTCTGGTCACTATCAAATATTTACAGATGCGTCCAAATCACCTTCATCTCCAGTTGGAGTTGCAATATATGACCCTTTCAGAAGTTCATACACTAAATCAACCCTTAACAGTCATTTTTCTGTATTCTATGGAGAATTAGTTGCCATTTATATGGCTTTGATCTACATCGAGAAACTTTCATATGTTCCAAGGTCCAAATGTTTTATTGTCATTTCAGACAGCCAGAGCGCTCTTATTTCACTGAAAAATGTGAAGTTTGATTCAAGTTTCTCCTACATTCATAAGGACATTTTAATCTCCTTATTCAATTTAAAACAACAAAATATAAATGTCCAGTTTTTATGGGTTAAAGCTCACGCTGGTATTCCTTCGAATGAACTTGTGGATAAAGCAGCTAAAGCAGCCTCAATAAATGATGCTGAGAATAAAAAATGTGTGCCAGCTGACATTTTGGCACTTCTTAAATCATTAGTCTGGGAAAAATAGCGTCAAGAATTTCAAGAAGATGTAAAAGGCTCACTCTACAAGAGCATAAATCCAGTACCCTCGAATATTACTTGGTATAATAGCATTGGTAATCGAAGAGAGTTTGTTCGTATTTTATGTCGTCTTCGTAGTGGTCATACTATATGTCCACAATATATGTTTAAAATTGGTTTGAAGGATGATCCTTTTTGCGAATGTGGTGAACTGGGCACTGTTGATCACCTTTTGTTGACGTGTTCTAACTACAGACACCAATGTATCCAGCTGAATTCAAATATCAATAAAATAATCAAATTCTACCAGCCCTTCAATCTCAATTTTTTATTATCCTTAAATAATTTGGAAGTTTACGAGATGTTGTTTGAACATATAAAATCAATGGGTCTCAAAATTTGATATAGGCAGCGTTGCATTTCCTACGTTTCTTTCCTTGTGTTTAAACCCTCCTTTCCGTGGCTCATTTCTGTGTGTGTAAGAAGAAAAAATTCGCCTCGATGAGTCCCTTGGCGTAGCATCCTTTGTATTTTCCTTGTACCTTTGTACTCGTTCAATAATTTATACATAATTAGTCCTCTTATAAAGTTTAACTGTTTGTTATGGTTTTAGTTTTTCGAGAATGTACATTTAGTAATATCCTATATCATTCTGGTGTTTGTGGTGGCTAATGACTAGTAAAGTCAAGGCCAATTTGGGCATTATGCCCTTTAGGGAAAAAAAAATACAATGATTCATAAGAAAATATCAAAGAAGCTATTTTTCTTCTCAAGAATAGCTGCGCAGATATCAATGAAAGCAAGAATGACAGTCTATAATAGTATCATTCAACCACATTTCGATTACTGTTCTACAATACTTTTCTTCTGGACAATAACAGTAAAGCTTCTCTTCAAAAACTTCAAAACCGTGGAATGAGATTAATTCTGAAATGTAGTAGATATACAACACACCTATACTTCACATGCAAGAGACTTTACAATGGCAATCAGTAACCAAAAGATTGACTTTTTTTGCAATGATCTTCATATTTAAAATAATCAAAGGAATGATGCCAAACTATTTCAATCGGTTTATCAGGTGCAATCATGAAGTTCACGAATATTATACTAGAGGAGCACACAACTTCCATATAGACAGATCCATTACCCGAAAGGGTATGAACTCTGACTGCAATACGCGTATAACCGTTATGAGAAAACTCTCAAAATACCTGTGATATAGTTGTGAATGTGTTTGTATTTTATTTTGAATGTGTACTGTTGGATTTGGTGCTTGTGGTGAAATTTTAGTTTGTATATTGCATTTTGCCATTTTTTTTAAATATTTGTCAATCTTATATTGTTTCTTTAAGAAATGCATTGTGAATATTAGGATTTTCCTATTTAATAAACAAACTTACTTACATACCTTTCCGAAAGCTGGACAATTCAAAGTTGTATTCCAAACAAAGTTGGGAAACAAGGAAATGATGGACAGAAGAAAGATGTGGATTCATAACTAGAAGATTGAAAAAAAGTCCCTGCAGTAAGTTTGTGGATTTTTCCATATAGAATTAAACCAGATCCATCACGCTGGAACCCGGTTTGGAAATAAATTGATTTTTATTCCTTTATTTTTACCTACTAACGATGCTAATTAATGTAGTATAATTTATTTTTTGTAGTATCAATAATAACGCGGAAAAATAATAAATTCTGCATAAAATACTAACTTTAAAAAATAATTCAACAAAAAGTTTTGAAAGAAATGCTAAATTGTTTGCAGTTCAATGTAGTAACAACATAATCAATCATTCACTTCCGAATCATTTCGTTTGTAGCTACGAAATTCTGAAGCTAACAAAATTTAAATGAGTAAAGATTGAACATTTATTAA
Source organism: Cynegetis impunctata (assembly GCA_030704885.1). NCBI lineage: Eukaryota > Metazoa > Arthropoda > Insecta > Coleoptera > Coccinellidae > Cynegetis > Cynegetis impunctata. Next base: position 109,534 of record JARQZK010005206.1, read on the forward strand.
CTACAATCGATCTAATCGATTGTAGTTCAATTTGTTTATCTCAAACATATATCTTTCCGAGTTCTACTACAAAAACAATCGACACCAACGAGGTTTTTTTCAGAGAAAAAGGTTCTTTGCTTAAAATTGTTTGTAGTTCAATGTAGTGGCAAGATAATCATTCACTTCCGAATCATTTCGTTTGTAGCTACGAAATTCTGAAGCTAACAAAATTTAAATGAGTAAAGATTAAACATTAATCAACTACAATCGATCTAATCGATTGTAGTTCAATTTGTTTATCTCAAACATATCTCTTTCCAAGTTCTACTTCAAAAACAATCGACACACCGATGAGGTTTTTTTTAGAGAAAAAGAGGACTCAATTGTTCTTTTTTAAAATTGTTTGTAGTTCAATGTAGTAGCAAGATAATCATTCACTTCCGAATAATTTCGTTTGTAGCTACGAAATTCTGAAGCTAAAAAAATTTAAATGAGTAAAGATTAAACATTTATTAACTACAATCAATCTAATCGATTGTAGCTCAATTTGATTATCTCAAACATATCTCTTTCCAAGTTCTACTTCAAAAACAATCGACACACCGATGAGGTTTTTTTTAGAGAAAAAGAGGACTCAATTGTTCTTTGCTTAAAATTGTTTGTAGTTCAATGTAGTAGCAAGATAATCATTCACTTCCGAATAATTTCGTTTGTAGCTACGAAATTCTGAAGCTAACAAAATTTAAAAGAGGGAAGATTAAACATTTATTAACTACAATCGATCTAATCGTTTGTAGCTCAATTTGTTTATCTCAAACATATCTCTTTCCAAGTTCTACTACAAAAACAATCGACATACCGATGATGTTTTTTAGAGAAAAAGAGGACTCAATTTTTCTTTGCTTGAAATTGTTTGTAGTTCAATGTAGTAGCAAGATTATCATTCACTTACGAATCATTTCGTTTGTAGCTACGGAATTCTGAAGCTAACAAAATTAAAATGAGTAAAGATTGAAGTTTTATCAACTACAATTGATCTAATCGATTGTCGTTCAATTTGTTTATCTCAAACATATCTCTTTCCAAGTTCTACTACAAAAACAATCGACACACCGATGAGGTTTTTTCAGAGAAAGAGAGGACTCAATTGTTCTTTGCTTAAAATTGTTTGTAGTTCAATATAGTAGCAAGATAATCATTCACTTCCGAATAATTTTGTTTGTAGCTACGAAATTCTGAAGCTAACAAAATTTAAATGCGTAAAGATTAAACATTTATTAACTACAATCGATATTATCGATCAGTAGTTCAATTTGTTTATCTCGAACATATCTCTTTCCAAGTTCTACTACAAAAACAATCGACAAAGATCGATTGTAGTTAATAAATGTTTGATCTTTACTCATTTAAATTTTGCTTCAGAATTTCGTAGCTACAAACGAAATGATTCGGAACTGAATGATTATCTTGCTACTACATTGAACTACAAACAATTTTAAGCAACGGACAATCGAGTCCTCTTTTTCTCTGAAAAAACCTCATCGGTGTGTCGATTGTTTTTGTAGTAGAACTTGGAAAGAGATATATTTGAGATCAATAAATTGAACTACAATCGATAAGGTCGATTGTAGTTGATAAATGTTTAATCTTTACTCATTTAAATATTGTTAGCTTCAGAATTTCGTAGCTACAAAAGAAATGATTCGGAAGTGAAGGATTATCTTGCTACTACATTGAACTACAAACAATTTCAAGCAAAGAACAATTGAGTCCTCTTATTCTCTAAAAAAACCTCATCGGTGTGTCGATTGTTTTTATAGTAGAACTTGGAAAGAGCTATGTTTGAGATAAACAAATTGAACTACAATCGATAATATCGATTGTAGTTAATAAATGTTTAATCTTTACGCATTTAAATTTTGTTAGCTTCAGAATTTCGTAGCTACAAACAAAATGATTCGGAAGTGAATGATTATCTTGCTACTATATTGAACTACAAACAATTTTAAGCAAAGGACAATTGAGTCCTCTCTTTCTCTAAAAAAACCTCATCGGTGTGTCGATTGTTTTTGTAGTCGAACTTGAAAAGAGATATGTTTTAGATAAACAAATTGAACTACAATCGATCAGATCGATTGTAGTTAATAAATGTTTAATCTTCACTCATTTAAATTTTGTTGGCTTCGGAATTTCGTAGCTACAAACGAAATGATTCGGAAGTAAATGATTATCTTGCTACTACATTGAACTACAAACAATTTTAAGCAAAGAACAATTGAGTCCTCTTTTCTCTAGAAAAACCGGATTGTTGTGTCGATTGTTTTTGTAGTAGAACTTGGGAAGAGATATGTTTGAGATAAACAAATTGAACTACAATCAATAAGATCGATTGTATTTAATAAATGTTTTATCTTTAATCATTTAAATTTTGTTATCTTCAGAATTTCTTAGCTACAAACGAAATGATTCGGAAGTGAATGATTACCTTGCTACTACATTGAACTACAAACAATTTTAAGCAAAGAACAATTGAGTCCTCTTTTTCTCTAAAAAAACCTCATCGGTGTGTCGATTGTTTTTGTAGTAGAACTTGGAATGAGATATGTTTGAGATGAACAAATTGAACTGCAATCGATTAGATCGATTGTAGTTAATAAATGTTTAATCTTCACTCATTTGAATTTTGTTAGTTTCAGAATTTCGTAGCTACAAACGAAATGATTCGGAAGTGAAGGATTATTTTGTTACTACATTGAGCTACAAACAATTTAGCATTTCTTTCAAAACTTTTTGTTGAATTATTTTCAAAATTTAGTATTTTATGCAGAATTTATTGTTTTTTCGCGTTATTTTTGAAACTACAAAAAAATAAATTATTCTACATTCATTAGCATCATTTGTAGGTAAAAATAAGAGAATAAAAATCAATTTATTTTCAAACCGAGTTCCAGCATGATGGATCTAATTATACCAACTGATGATGTGCAATTTTCAGCTGACCGAAAACGTAGGGTTTTTGAATTCCAATGTTATTCCAACGAAAAATCTTCCACTTTTATCGGAATCTGAACCTGGGCCATCATCCAGAGATTCTAGATAATTGTAATTTCTTTGATTCAACAACCAGAAATACTATCAAAATAATAACAATAAATAATGTTTATTTGCACAACCAAAATAACAGTTTATCATAACATCAAGAATATGAAATAAAACATGACTCTATAGCTAGATAAGAACTGAAATATTCAATATTATAACCAGGAAAACAGAGATTCTATAGAAGAATCAGACTATTACAAGTCCACCGTACTTTCAGGAGAGCTTTTATACGTCAGGAAAATTCAAAACATATAATAACTCATTTCGTTCAAACCATTCAAGCAGAGTATTCATGTTAATTCTTCATTTATTTCATGTTGTTTCTTTCAGCTTTGCTGTTAGTACTTAGTTTTGTTCATTATACTCAAAACCTCTTCAGTTGGTAATGAAAGTAGACATGTCGGAAATGTTTTCTTGAAACTTATGAAAGTTTTTTTACTTTTTAAATAAATAGGTGTTCTATCATACAGCTTTTTCATGATGTATACATAGTTCCTCTTACCAATTAATTTATTCGTCCTCTCCTTTATTTTATTACTGATTTTCATGTTCAATGATAAAAACTCAGTGTAAATTTCAACTTGATTTAGGTAGGTTATCTACTGTTGAACAGAGATAAAATTTTCCTCAATCCAAACACAATAAATCACAGGAAAACACTAAGTCCAAAAAAAAACACAAATTACGAAGCTAAACGTTCGAAAACTCAAAATGAAATGAACGTAAATGCCATTACAAACAACTAGAATAATGTTCGTGTTAATACTTTAAATTTTATCAAAAAAGTACGTCAATTATATCATTGTATATATAAATACCTATTGTTCTGATATTAGAACAATATTTTTCACATTTATATATTTACAAATTTATGAAGTAATACAAATTAACCTATAAGAGTCATTTAACATTACCTAGATTGAATAGAATTGCTTTATATTTCAATGAGATTCTGGATCATCACCTGGCCTAAAATGGATGCCATCGGTGGAGATTTAAGGTTGTGTTTGTTGTGATATTTAGTGCGGGTTGTAACACGACAGATTAACCTCTGGTTTTCTTGACCAATGGTTATCTTTGATTTGGTCGTTGTAACTTGGAATTTTCTAAGTTAACCAACTGGTTAACTAATTAATTATTCACCATCTGATTTCGGAGGCTTAACTACAGTTCAGGTCATAGAACATAGAATTATAATAAACATTGTGTATTATATTTCACAGAACTATAGATATTTACTTGTTTCGTCATTCGGAGGTTAACTGTCAATGCGATTAGTTGTTTGAATTTGCTTCTTGAATTTTCAATTATTGTTAATTACTAATTAGGTGTAAAATCATTTTAAATATAATAATTCCAATTGTTGTGTAAGTCAACGGTAAATATGGAGTGTTGTCCAAAAACACCGAATTTTGATAAAATTTCGGATTCTTACTTATTTTGGCCTGAAAAAACCGAATATGAACTCAGATTTTGTCGCTCCTTCACAATTTTTTGGAAAATTTTAAGCTAACCTGACTTATTCCAACCTCACTAACCTAACCTCCGATTTCAAGAAAGTATCGAATTCATGGGTTAGATGAATTTAAATTGATAAAAAAAGTCTTTTTCAATATAAAATATATCTGTTTCATGAATTTCATTTTTTCTTGAACTCGAAGGTTAGGTTAGTGAGGTTGGAATAAGTCAGGTTAGCTTAATATTTTCAAAAAAAAATGTGAAGAAGCGACAAAATCTGAGTTCATATTCGGCTTTTTCAGGCCAAAATACGCAAGAATCCGAAATTTCATCAAAATTTGATGTTTTAGGACAAAACTCCATAATTACCTAAGTCAACATAAAGTAAGTCACTTTCCAAGCTGATAAACTTTAAATTTGAAATAGTGTACACGTGTATATAACTAACCTAAGAAGAGGCACATGGAGGGAACCTCGGGAGGAGCCCCCATTATATTCACTCAACTAACACCCACTTCTCAAATAACATATAATAGAAATTTCAGTCCAGATCATAATAGTATATTATTTCATAAAGAGGAGAAGTGTCACTTCTACTCCGAATGAAATATGTTATTTTATTTTCAAACGTTTTGAAATTCATAAAAATCTGAATATCCATTTTTGGATCGATTCACATTTACGCACATAATTCTATCCACTTACGATCGTTAAGAATTATGGAACATTTTCCTAGTTACGGTTGCCACACAAAATTGATTCTGACAGATATACTTAAAGTAAAATAATATTGATAGTTATAATTCGCAACCTGGTGAGAAGTGGTTTAAAGTGAAAATGTCTTCAGAAATTGAGGTTTTGGCCAAAGAAGCAGAGTCTACCATTGGACCATCGAAGTCTATTGAAAAATATTCTGCAGCATATGATCACTTCGTGAATTGGTGCAATTCGAAAAATGTGACAGTTTACCAAGAGAATGTGCTTCTAGCATATTTCAATTCAATGGCTAGGGGAAAAAAATGGAAATCCTCTACTTTGTGGGCCCGATATTCAATGATAAAGTCGCAACTAGCGATCAAACATGGAATAGATATTGGTAAATATCTGAAGTTGCGCATATTTTTGAAAAAGTCCAATGAAGGATATCTTCCAAAAATATCAAGAGTTTTTTCTAAGGAAGAGTTCGAACGTTTTCTCTTCGAAGCACCGGATGATTTATATTTAGGATTAAAGGTAACTATCATATTTCAAGTAATATTAATTTTGTATTTTTGATCACGTGGTTGTTTCAGATTGTTTTATTATTCGGAATAGCTGGTGCCTGCAGATGTGACGAAATGGTGAAAATAAAAAGTACAGATAACGAGCACAAGGGAAATATTATAATAGTCAATATTCCTGGTAGTAAAACGAGAAAAGTTCGAACATTCACAGTTATCGGGGAGAATAATCTAAATATTTATCGGAGATACACTGCGTTAAGACCAAAGGATTTCGTTGAAAATAGATTTTTTTTGAAATATCAATCTGGAAAATGCTACAGAGCTGTGATGGGAATACATGGTATAGGAAGTGTTCCAAGAAAGGTTGCCACTTTTTTGCAATTGAATCATCCAAGCGAATACACAGGTCATTCATTGAGGCGAACTTCTGCTACACTACTTATAGATGGAGGAGCCAACATTGAGTCTTTGAAACGACACGGAGGTTGGAAGTCAAGTAGTGTAGCAGAAGGCTATATCGAGGATTCTCTGCGAAATAAGAATGCCATTGCTGGTAGGATATTGAGCGTCAACGAATTCCCTGGAACCAGCAACTCAGATTACTCTATTGAGGCATCAGCTTTTGCACAGAATCAGAGACAGAATCCTACCAGTTCATTATTACATGGTTTTAATTTTCAAAATGCAACATTGACCAATTGTACATTCAATGTAACTTTAACGAATAAAAATGACGTTTGAATTGGAGAATTTTTTTGTTCGTGGTTACCAATTCATCTTTGCATCTTTTCCTGCCGCCGGCCGGAAAAATGTTGCATAGCAACACTTCTCCGCCTTGGCGGAGAAATAGAACTTTTCGATGATCCTGTCAATCGAGAAATGACGTTATTATCGTACGTTTGAAAATAAAATATTATATTCTCAAGGGTGTATTCGCGTTGGGCGCTTACACGCTTTAAGCGCTCACGCTTAGAAGCACAGATTATTGGCGTTCGTGTTGGCTTACTAAGGCTGGCTTCAGACGAGGCGGAACGCGGAAATGTCAAATCTGAATTTTTAGACCAATCGAAACGTTCGTAACGATTCCCAAGGTCATTCCGCGTTAAATTGTTGAAATTTAGTCAACTTTTGAAGGCGGATTTGACATTTCCGCGTTCCGCCTAGTCTGAAGCCAGCCTGACGCCTAGAGACGCTCACGCTTTGGCTTTGATTTTGATAGTAATTTCAACATGGCGGATGTCAGAAGTATGATAATAAATAATTTATTGGAAATTATTAACGATGACTCTGACGATAGTGATGATGAATTCGATATGATTGAAGATAGTGATGGTGAAATGGAATGGGAATATTTCAGTGCCGATTTAAAATTATTGAATAAAAGAGAACGTCTACCGAGACTCAAAAACTTTCTTAATTAGGTTATACCAGCATTTACTGACAAAAAATTTAAATCTCATTTTAGGTAATTATCTGTTTAGTATTGTATATTAAAAATTCCACATTAGTCATTAAGACTTTCCAATAGATTGATCTATATTTTTAAGTTGAGCTTTTCAATAGTATTTATTGTATTACAATACATGATGCATTAATTTCAGGATGAATCGATCAACATTTAATTATGTTTTGGACAGAATTGAACCATCGTTAATAAGGAGAATTTCAGGAAATAAAATGATAACATCTGACAAGCAATTATATATTGCTATATGGAAAATGGCAACTCCAGACTCATATCGGTACATTAAGAAACTATTATTTAAATTTTAGATAACTTTATTTATCATGAACCAAATCTTATAATGTATTGTTTTTAAAGGTCGATTTGCCAAAGGTTTGATGTTAGTTTTGCAGCTGCGTTATCAAGTGTAAGAAGAGTTACAAAAGCTCTAGTGGAAATAGCTCCAAATTTTATAGTCTGGCCTCAAAATGAAAAGTTTGCTGAAATTGCCAATGGATTTGAAGGAACAAGTAGTTTCCCCAATGTTATTGTTGCAATAGATGGAACACACATAAATATTCCTGCTCCTAAAAAACATCCAGAATGTTATGTTAACAGAAAAGGACATCATTCAATCCAATTGCAAGTAAGTGAGCTGTTATATTATATTAACGATATTTCAAATATTTTATCAAATTAAATTGGAGCTAAGACGATTTACGATTAAATCACAATGTTTTTGAGAATGAATCTGTATTTAATGCAACGTTTCATGCTGAATTAGTGCTTCTAGATCGTCAGAAGATTTGATCCGAAATCCTCTTAACTTTTGTTTAATTCAATCTTATATATATTTCAATAATTTAATTATTACTATTTATTTCACAACAGGCTATTTGTGATGCTAAATGTAAATTCATCCATCGTTATGCTGGGAATGTTGGTTCTGTACATGACGCACGAGTATTCAGGTTGTCCAAAAACACCGAATTTTAATCAAGATTCGGATTCTTGCTTATTTTGGCCTGAAAAAGTCGAATATGAACTCAGATTTTGTCGCTTCCTCACTTTTCATTCAAATAATTAAGCTAATCTGACCTATTCTAACCTAACCTCCGAGTTCAAGAAATTATGGAATTAATGGGTTAGTTGAATTTTAAATAATGAAAATAGTCTTTTTCAATATAAAATATATCTATTTCATGAATTTGATACTTTCTTGCACTCGGAGGTTAGGTTAGCTTTTTTTTTTAAATAAGGTGAGAAAGCGACAAAATCAGAGTTCATATTCGGCTTTTTGAGGCCAAAATAAGCAAGAATCCAAAATTCCGTGTTTTTGGACAAAAGTCCATCATTACCGTCATTTATAATGCTCATACTTTTCTCAAAATATACAAAAGATTTCATGCACATCAAAACTAAAATGTAAGTAGAACCTACCGTTCATTAACTCAGCATATTCTAAATCTTTTGCCTCCGTTAGTTTCATCTTTGCAAATAGAAGGTCTGAAATATATAAACATATTTCACTCAAAAAATGAAACCTACATTTAATAGCATTCAAATTTATTTATTCTTAATCATACATACCTGTTTCTAAACGTTTAATTTCATCGGAAGTAACAGCAATGCTATGTTTTCCCTGATTCTGGATCGTTTAAATTTATTGAGAAAAACTGTACAAAACTTGCCATTCTGAACTGTAATAACTATGTACGTAAGGGCGAAGAAGTGACGAAGCATGAGAGAGAGAATATTATCTTGGTTGTCTATTTATAAGCTGACAACCAAAGAATAATGTTATCTTCTTTTTACGCTCAATTAGGCAAAAGCACGGTAGTTCTTTGACATTTAAAAGTTAGGTTAGCTTACGCTTAGTCTTAAGCGTTTGTGAGCGCGAGTAGACCATAGATAACGAAGCTTATAAGCGCTTAAAGCGTGTAAGCGCCCAACGCGAATGCACCCCCAGTCAACTTTTCAAAAGCTGACTTAGCCCTATTATCAAAAGAAATTAATCAACTCTCATCACAATTTCATGCAGATCCAGAAATTATAGAACAAGCTAACTTTTATCTCAATCAATCCAACAAATATCTAAAAATAATATATCAAACGCTTCCAATAAGAGTATTGGCGACTGAAATTATGATCGTAGCGCCAGAACGGCTTTTATCGGTATTACTCTATGGGCCATTAGCGGTTTGTTCACATTGATTGGGAATAGTATTTACGATCATTTGATTTTGAGTTTTCGAACGTTTATCTTCGTAATTTGTATTTTTTTAGATTTCGTATTTTCCAGTGGTTTATTGTGTTACGATTGAGGACAATATTATCTCTGTTCAACAGTATATAAACAACCTACCTCAAGTTGAAATTTACAGTGAGTTGTTATCATTGAACATGAAAATCAATAATAAAATAAAGGAGAGGACGAATAAATTAATTGGTTAGAGGAACTATGTATACATCATGAAAATGATGTATGATAGAACACCTATTTATTTAAAAGAAAGAAAACTTTCAAAAGTTTCAAGAAAACATCGCTGGCATGGCTACTTTCATTACCAACTGAAACGTTTTGAGTATAATGGACAAAGTAAAGTACTTTTTACTTTATAACGAATGCACAATTATCAATGATAAAGCTCCTACAAGAATAACTATCCCCAATACAAATATAAGTGCGCCCGACATTACAATTTAATCTCTAGACATAGCACTATCATTAGAGTGGACAGTTATTCAAGATCCAGGTAATAGTGACCATCTACCGATTTAAATTATACATACTAATGGTACATCAATTTCACGTCTTCCGCCATATCTGAATCCCTTGAAAATATATAATTTCAAATCACCAAATTGGGATAAATATATAGATATTATCAATCAAACTATGGATTCGAATGAACCAGAATCATTGGAAACATTTCAAGAAATGATACAAGAAGCTGCAAATGAATTTTTTCAAAAAATCAAAGACAATAAGGGAAGAAACAAATACAAAATAGTATGGTGTGATGAAACTCTTTAAAAGGTATAAAAGAAAGACAGAAAGCATTCCGCAGTAACTTAAATAATCCCACTCTACATAATTATCTATTAACTAAACGAATTCAAGCAATTACTAAAAGAAACATCAAAGAAAAGAAAAAAGAGGCATTCTCACAATTCTGTATCAACCTAAATTATAAATCCTCGAAACTTATGTGGAAGGACATTAAGGCCCGGTTGTACAGTAACGGTTTGAGCCATGGTTCTACTAGGTTCGAGGATGAACTCGGTTCAATAATAGCTTTTAGTTGAACAGGTTATTTTGAAGACTAGCTTAACTAAAACCGAGTTCAAGAAAATATCTGTTATGTTGGTGTCGTTTGCACATGCGCTGTTAATTTTTTGTCATTGCTGAATGCAGAGCAGCAGCATTGCAGATATTCTTCGATTTCCTTTAATTTGAAAAAGGACACGGAACTTGTATGTTGCATTGTGAAATGGTACGCCAAGCTATATCTTTTTAAAACGAATTAAAACCCAAAGTCTTTGGAGGATTGAGACTTTAGTGGACTGTATAAATTTTAAAGTTGTTGAAAAATACCTTCAAATCCTACCTTATTGCTGGACTCAACCTTGAGTGTTGGATAAAAGTTCTTAAATCGGTGAAACTCGTTCCACTCACACTCTGGCCAGAGTTCCACTGTCCCCAATCTTATTTCTGGAAAATCTTTTTAAGTTCAAAACGGTGAAAAGGTGAAAATGTTGAAAATAAGGAGAATATGAAGAGTATATATAACGCACTGGAGCAAAAGTTAGTCGCAATTGAAAATTTGTATTGAATTTGTTTTCACATGTGTCTTCAGAACATATGTCTTCCTCGCACAGCGATGAAGGAGAAATTTGAAGGCTTATACGGGGGAAGACTGAATAAAATGATACTTAATGTTAGGTGAAATTAATTTGAAAAGTAATAGAAATAAATTGTTTGAAAAGAAAAATGGAAATTTAGAAAATATTATTATTGAGAAAATAATTAAATAATATTCCGTGGTCGCAACATACCGCCCACCTTAAATACGCAGTGTTTAACTGTCATCAAGTGGAAGAGGACAAAGTTTAATCACAGGCCTTTTAAGTATACTGTTATCAGCAGTTTTAACTGAAGCAACCCTAGTACAACCGTCTGCACCAGGATGCAACTCAACTATACGTCCCATTTGCCACTTACACGGTGGAAGGTTGTCCGATTTTATAAGGACTAAAACATTGTCTTTAACAGGCGTACTGGATATATGCCATTTACTTCTTTGATGTAAATTGTGCAAATATTCTTTTGACTAACGATTCCAAAATCGCGATGCATACGTTCAACAAGTTGCCAACGTGTAAGCCTATTGATGGGAAGGGCAGTGTTGTCTTGCTCTGGTAGAGCAGTGAGCGGTTCTAAGGTAAGAAAGTGGCCAGGAGTTAAAGCAGAAAAATCGTGGGGATCATTACTAACGGGCGTCAGCGGACGAGTATTCAAAATAGCTTCGACCTGAGTAAGGACAGTATTAAGCTCCTCGTACGTAAGGATTTGTTCTCCAACAACTCTGAGAAGATGTAATTTCGCAAACTTGATTGCAGATTCCCAAAGACTCCCGAAATGAGGTGCAGAAGCAGGGTTGAAATACCAAGTGATTGATTCTGATGAAGCAGCTTTGGCGAACAGTTCGTATGCCTATGAGCGGCGACAGAATTGGTACCACAATCGCTATATAAGTTGGAACAGCGCCCACGACGAGCAATGAACCTCTTTAAAGCAGCATGAAAGGCATTCATCGACAGGTCAGAAGCGAGTTCCAAATGTACAGCTTTGGTCGCGAAACAAACGAACAAGCAAAGATAAGCCTTAGAAGCACGAACTCCTCGATGTTTACTCATAGTGACTTTGAAGGGACCTGCGAAATCAACACCGGCGTGGGAAAATGGTTTGAGGCGAGAAACACGAGAAGGAGGGAGATCGCCCATTATAGCAGGACCGAAGGACTGCGGATTATGTTTGAAACATGTCATGCATTTGGAGAGTACTCGTTTGATGGAGCGACGAAATGAAAGGATCCAAAACCGTTGGGCTATTAGAAACTGGACTGTTTGTAGACCAGCGTGAAAATAAGTTTGATGAAAATAAGAAATTATTAAATCGGTTAATAGGCTACGACTGGGCAAAATTGCGGGAAATTTTTCTGAAAAACAGAGCGGTGCTTGTCGAAGTCGACCACCAACTCTGAGAATACCTTCACTGTCAATGAATGGGGACAATTTGAGGAATGACTTTGGAAGTTTGCGGTTATTTTGAATATTGTAAATTTCATCTGTGAAATATGATGACTGAATATGTTTGACAGTAAGGAGAGAAGCGTTATGCAACTCGACTGAGGAGAGGCAACCGAATCTTTTTTGATGTGAAGTTCGAGAATTATTGAAAAACTGAAGAATGTAAGCGAGAACTCGGAAAAATCTTGGAAACGAAGAATGTTTCCCTAGCAAAGCATCGATTAAATGATGAGAGGGAATGACATTGAGTGAAATCTGTCATTCTTCCGCAATTACTCCAGAAGAAGCAGGGAATTCTTGAATTTCTGGTTGAAAATGACAGTTTTGAAGAAATGTGGGACCCGCCCACCACAGGGAACACTGAAGTAAATCTTTGGGAAGGGAATCACGAGAGCCAACATCAGCGGGATTCTCCGAGAATGAAACATGAAACCAGGAATCGGGAGATGTCTTGGAATGAATGAGTGCAACTCTGTTGCCAACAAAAGTTTTTCACTTAAGTGGAGAAGATTTGATCCAGTTGAGGACAATAGTCGAATCTGTCCAGTAGAACACTTTCTTGATGTTCAATTCACCTTGTAAACTTTGAATGACATGACTTGCCAGCCTAGCTACCAATACAGAAGCACACAATTCCAACTTTGGTAAACTCAACTTCTTTGTAGGGGCAAGCTTAGCCCTAGAAATAACGAATTTAACATGATAAACCTCGTGATCCGTTAAGAAATTCCAAAGATAGATGACGCAGCAAAAACCTCTTTCACTAGCATCTCCAAAACAATGCAACTCGTAGAAAGAAGACTCGCCAGTCAAAATTAACCAGGAAATATGTAATTCTTCAATATATGAAATTTCGTTCAAATATAGTTGCCACAATTTGACTATATCCGAAGAAGGGGTATCATCCCAATCGATTTTCATAAGCCAAATTTTTTGAATCAAATATTTGAGAATAAATGTTAGAGGAGATAAAAAACCAAGTGGATCAAATATACGGGCTACGTGGGAGAGAATATTTCTTTTGGTGCAAGTGCTCTTACTTGTATCTACGGAAAACTTGAAACTGTCTGAATTGGGATTCCATTGTAAGCCAAGAACCTTAACAGGAGTGTGACCATCAAACTGAAGTGGATTATGGTTCAAGTCAGAAGGAGGTAAATGAGATAGCAAGGCAGGAGAAATACTGGTCCATTTTCGTAAGTGAAAACCACCAAGAGCAAGAAGATTTTGCAGTTCTTGTTGTAGAGATAATGCTTCATCTAATGAAGAAGCGCCATGAACAACATCGTCCACGTAAGTGCAGTTTTCAATAGCCTTTGCAGCTAAAGGATAGTTTTTGCTTTCAGATCTGGCCAATTCAATCAAAGTGCGAATTGCAAGAAAGGGCGAAGGGCCTAATCCATATGTGACAGTGAGAAGACGATATTCTTGAATACTTTCTTCAGGAGAAAATCTCCAAAATATTTTTTGGTAATTGCAATGGTCTGGGTGAACTGAAATTTGTGTATACATCATTTTTATGTCGGCTGTGAACACTACGAAATGAAGACGAAATAATAAAAGAATAGAAATAAGATCTTGTTGTAATTTAGGGCCAACTAAGATGGTTTAATTTAAGGATTGTTGATGAGGTGGATGAACGGAACCGTTGAAGACAACCCTTAATTTTGTGGTTAAACTATCTGGACGCAAAACCGGATGATGAGGAATATAATAACTTAATGGATAGTGAGAATATATACAAGGTTCCATGTGACCTAATTCAAGATACTCTTTCATAAAGGAACAATATGCAGCATAGATAGAAGGATCTTTGACAAGACGTTTTTCCAAAATTATGAATTGCCGAAGAGCAAGGTCTCTTATTCCAATAAACTCAGGAAGAGCTGGATAAATTTTGAATGGCAGCATAACCATAAATCTACCTTCCGCATTTCTTGAGTGAGTTTCAGAAAATATTCGCTCACACAAGGCGTTTTCCTGAGAAACAGGAAATTGGTTTGGAATTTCTTCAATCTCCCAAAGCCTTTTAATTTGAAAATGAAGATCTTCAGATGAAGATTGACAAAAGAATGAAGAAACCGACTGATCACGAGAAGAAGATTTCACCTTGCCCATGAGAACATAACCCAATTTGGTATTTATCAGGTTCGCCAGAGGCTCCAGTGACATGACCATCTAAAATGATCTTCGAAAAAACATCAGCCCCAAGAAGCAAATCAACTTGGGCAGGTAGCGCAAACTGGGGATCAGCCAAATTTAAGTTCGATGTATAGGAAAACGAAGACGAAATGGGCGAAGAAGGAAGATTATCACAAATTCTTTTGAGGACAACGGCTTCAATCTCGAATAATATGTTCGTATTGAAATGAGGCGTTATGAGGATTGAAACATAACCAAGTCTCGAAGCTGTACTCATTGACTCTAATCCATTTAGATTGATAGATAAATCTTTACTGTGGAAATCTAGTTTTTGGAGACAACGTTGGGATATGAACGACGTCATACTACTTAACTGTCGTTGTACCTAGCAGAACACTAGAAGCCGAGGACAAAAATCCTCCATTGATTGAACTATTATTTTGTGTCGAAGTAGAAGCGTTGGCATTAACAGAAGTATTATGAAGGTTGGAAATATTTGTCTGAGTTACATGCAACAGCGTATGATGAGGTTGATGACATGTAAAGCAGGTATTCTTTGACTGACAGTTAGCTGTCGCGTGTTTATTGAGGCAATTGACACACAATCTTTCGCGCTGAATCAGTTTCATTCGTTGATGAGGATTTATACTCAGCAATTTTGGACACTTGTACACCAAATGATTCGATTGACATAAATGACATGTAAGAGTTGACGACTTAGAGGCTTGTGAAATGAATGCTGAAGCAGAGGTAGTGTTATTGACATTGAAATTTCTGCGTATGAGTTTGGACGTCTTTCCTAAATTCACATTATCCAAAGCATGACACTGTTTAGAAAGAAAATCATAAGGTACTTCATATGTAGGTATGTTCGATGAATTATGAAAAAGTTCGAAACGTGAAGCAATTGAAATATGAATACGATTCATCAACATCTGCATTGTGACAAAGTTCCATAAATAATTCAAGTTTAAGTTGAGCAGTGCCCTTTCATTTTCTTCAAATTTATCTAAAAGAGCTCTTAATTCTCTAGGATCATCTATTGAAATTTTGTGACTATTTTCAATTTTTGACCAATATGCAACAATTAAATGGCGCGTAACGCTCAACTAGGGTGTCATAAGCTATTTCATAATTCAACGATGTCATAGGCAATGTTTGAATGAGTGAAAAAGCAGGACCTTTCAATGAATTAAAAAGATAATTGAATTTTTCGATTGTACTTAATCTTTTATTTTTATTAAAACAATGGTTAAAAATAACAATTTACACTTTTATTATAAGAAATAACGCATGACGCACGTTTCGGTGGAACTTCACCTTCTTCAGATGCTTTTATTTTTATGAATAACAGCATTATACATGTCAATCCAAGTTGGAAATTCTGTTATGTCGCCTGAAAAAAGTTTAAGTTCGATTTGTTTTAACTGAAGGTTGCAAACCTCATCGTCTTTTCTTTGACTCTTTTGTTGTTTACATTTAAGATCTAGAAAGATTTGTTTAATTCTCAAAAATTTATCATTGAACTTTTTCCTAATTGCATCCTGTTCTTCGAAATTAATGCCCTCCGTAACGTCGGCAACTCCTATGATGGAATTATGATAAGAACAGAAATCTTGTTTGATCTGATCAATTTCACTCAAAGAAACAAGATTTGGATCAGTTCCAGCACGAACCGCTATTTCAAAAACCTCATCCAATGAATTAAATTGAGTTTGTCGTAAATTTATAATTTTCCTCAATTTTTCTGCCATAATGAAAATGAAAACAGTATAATTAATTTGAACAATTGAACTTATTATTTTGTGAAAATGAAAATGAGAGAGGTTAGAAGAAATATGTAAATATTGTGAATAAATCGCGCTACGTACTGGTATGAACACCGAAGAGCGGTGCGCACTGCGTGAATAAAATGTGATGTACGCTGCAACGTCGCCGTCGGTCGTAACTTGAATTTATAATTATGAATGAATTATCTTGATGAGATGAGAAAATTATTGAAAAGTGAAAATCACCCAACTTTAAGCATCCGTGCCCGAATTGGACCAAATAATGGAGGATTGAGACTTTAGTGGACTGTATAAATTTTAAAGTTGTTAAAAAATACCTTCGAATCCTACTTTATTGCCGGACCCAATCTTGGGTGTTGGATAAAAGTTCTTAAATCGGTGAAACTCGTTCCACTCACACTCTGGCCAGAGTTCCACTGTCCCCAATCTTATTTCCGGAAAATCTTTTTAAGTTCAAAACGGTAAAAATGTTGAAAATGAGGAGAATATGTGAGCCCGCTAAATGCAAAACTCTGTATTTGCAAAAAAATGAAAAACGAGGTTAATCGTGGGTTAGATAGATTCAGTAATGGACAAAAGCACTGTATAGGTTGTTAGATGCACAACTTCATATTTTACATGTTACAAGTCAGTAAATGTTAACGTCAGATGCAAAACTCTGTAAAAATATCTATGTGTCAAATGCAAAACTCCGTACTTTTAAACAACTAATCACAGGGTGCAATTGTCAACACGTGACAACTCCTGATGTGACCGCGTGTCGAATAACAAGGATTTGGGAAAAATGTTCTTTTTTGATTTCGTTAGTATCATTTTGTTTTATTTCATGTTCTATGTTGCAATAAATTATAAGAAGAACCAGTAGTCAGGATTTGGGAAAAATGTTCTTTTTTGATTTCGTTAGTATCCTTTTGTTTTATTTCATGTTCTATGTTGCAATAAATTATAAGAAGAACCAGTAGTCAGGATTTGGGAAAAATGTTCTTTATTGATTTCGTTAGTATCATTTTGTTTTATTTCATGTTCTATGTTGCAATAAATTATAAGAAGAACCAGTAGTCAGGATTTGGGAAAAATGTTCTTTTTTGATTTCGTTAGTATCCTTTTGTTTTATTTCATGTTCTATGTTGCAATAAATTATAAGAAGAACCAGTAGTCAGGATTTGGGAAAAATGTTCTTTATTGATTTCGTTAGTATCATTTTGTTTTATTTCATGTTCTATGTTGCAATAAATTATAAGAAGAACCAGTAGTCAGGATTTGGGAAAAATGTTATTTTTTGAT
This sequence comes from Cynegetis impunctata, assembly GCA_030704885.1. NCBI lineage: Eukaryota > Metazoa > Arthropoda > Insecta > Coleoptera > Coccinellidae > Cynegetis > Cynegetis impunctata. The sequence continues at coordinate 127,272 of JARQZK010005206.1, forward strand.
TTTGTTGGAATAATTTCTTCACTTTATGTTGCAATAAATTATAAAAAAAGCATGGACTTTTTGTTATGATTGAAATTTTGATAAGAAAATTAATTTGTCTAAGTGGGTAAGTTCAAATGCAAAACTTCGTAAATTTAGCTTTCAAGTGCAAAACTCTGCAAGTGTATCTTTTATACCTATTTTTCCAATCCGCTAGGCTATCTATAGGTACAATTGCAAGGCTGTTCGATTACGGTTATCGGTTGCTACTATTAGAAATATTCTTCGGGTTTCTGAGAAGAGAAACATAAGCACAATACGTTTTTATCCTTTACTGTAAAATCAACAAAATGTCACATACAGAGTTTTGCATTTAGCGGGCTCATGTAGAGTATATATAACGCACTGGAGCACAAGTTAGTCGCAATTGAAAATTTGTATTGAATTTGTTTTCACATGTGTCTTCAGAACATATGTCTTCCTCGCACAGCGATGAAGGAGAAATTAGAAGGCATATACGGGGGAAGACTGAATAAAATGATACTTAATGTTAGGTGAAATTAATTTGAAAAGGAATAGAAATGAATTGTTTGAAAATAAAAATGGAAATTGAGAAAATATTATTATTGGGAAAATAATTAAATAATATTGCGTAGTCGCAACAGTAATTCATCAAAGAGAAACATATTATGCTTTAAAAATTAAAAAGAATTGAAAATGAACAATGTTGAATTATTGTGTTGTATAATAGGTTGATTTGTTGATAAAAAAGTTATATTTTAATAGTAAATTAAATAAAAGTACCTAGTTCCAAATTTTTTTATGAGTATGATTTGGGATTCAAATTTTTATGCCCATCATTATGTAATCATCAGAAGAAGCTTACATAGGACACTAACATATATTTCTTAAATAAAGGAACAATTTATTGCTACAGTTCTTTGAAGTTATTTATTAATTGATGCCTCACAACATTGTTGATATTATGAATATTGCTCTACAACGGATTCCAAAACCGGCGAGTCTATAACTGTTAGTTTAAAAATTCCTAGACTAAAACATGAGGCTGTGCCCCCCAAACTCGCAACTTGTCCTTCTTATTTATCAAAAACTATTAAATTTCGCTCGAGTCCTGATGAAAAACTGATGACACTGATAGTTTGGTATACCATTTCAAACATCAAAACATCATGAGGAAAAAGGTGACAAAATTTGACACATCTGACTATGGTGAAAATAATGTTTTTGGCATCCCCGCAAGAAACAAGAAGGTAATTGGATTAATGAAAGATGAAAATGAAGGCAAAATCATGATGGAGTTCATTGGATGGAGGTCGAAGATGTACATCTTTAGATTACTCAATCAGAGTGAAAAAAAATACTGCTAAAAGGGTTACAAAATCTTCACTTGCAACGATTGCATTCGATGATTACAGACGTGCTTGATTCAATAACGAAATCCTCACAAGAGAGCAAAGTTCCATAAAATCAGCGAAGCATATAGTTACATCAAAGAAAACAGCAAAAAGTAGGTAAGTAACTGGGTTGGTTATCTGAACTTTAATGATTTCGAACAGCTCAGTAGTCCAGTTAGGTGTATATCCTTTTGAAAACACATGCTTGGCCTTACTGATTCGCACCATATCACCAACATTCAATTTATTTCCTCCAGCAATCTTTATGTGGGAATACACTGAACTCAGTAAGAGTTTTTCATTTTTCTTAGTGACGTCACGTGATTTCATTCCAATAGTTCTATGTTTAGAATCATTATATTGGTCAACGTGATTCTCGAGCACATCTATCCACTTGTAAGTTCCATTCAATGAAAAATATTTAAACAATTTATCTTTTATAACTCGTTCAACAATGGCAGCTTTTTTGATGCTATACGTATTATAGTGATTAATATTATATTTTTTCATTAAATTCTGAAATTTTGTATTGAAAAATTTCTTTTGTTGATCCGACTGTAGGTTCTTAGTCCTTCGACCACTTTGCTCAAGTATATTCGAAAATGCACGAGTGACTTCTTCACCGGTCCGCGTTTTCAATGCCCATACAAACTTCGAGAAATAATCAATGACTACAAGAATGAATTTGTTTCCTTTATTTCACGACCATACATGTCCATCTGGCCCAAATCACATTGCCACAAGTCATTCCTTAATGATTGTATGCCTTCGTGGGAAATTTCTTCGTGTTGGTTTATGTAGTTCTTTAACTACTTGATTATTTTCTCGTGAATGCTTCATTGTCAATCTAGGTTGATGTTTTATTAATATGAATTTAATTAATCGGTTTCTCAAATCTCTATGATTGATCATCAGATATTATCATTGATCGTGGTTGTTATCGATTTATTAACTTCAATTTTATCATTCAGCTTTTTAAATTCAATTCCAAGATTTGTAAGTTTATCATCAATAACATTTGTCATATTACGCATATTCAATTCGTGAGTTCCAAGCACCTCACCCGAAATTTTCCCCAGTTTCTTTTCGAGTAAGCCTTGTTGTCTCATAAGTTTTGTATCAAGAGTGGCTTCCAGACCTGTGACGATATCATAGAAATATTGCTCCAGTTGTTTGTTTTGTTCATTAATGTTTTTTCTTCTGATTGAGTGATGTATTCGTTGAGTTCTTGAAGGAATATAATTTCTCTTTTAATTTTCCTGCATTTTGATTGAACTTAGCTATATCAGACTTCACCTCATTCGTCTTAGAATCTACGTAATCTTTTGTAGCCGCAACCGAATCACTTGTTAGTATTTCAACGTTACAGAGTTTATGTGAACCAAAAAAAAAGTCACCTTGCGCATGCGTGGGAATCCTTCGATTGTCATACGTTTCATGAGCGACGTGTGTGACGAGCGACCGAACTTATCAATCGACATGATTATATTGAATGTTTTTTCATGTGTATAATATCAGCTTCACGAAGCTTCTCGATAATTGTCTCGATTTTATAGTCATCAGAGGAAAACTTAGAAACATATAATAAACGGAGTCGATCTACTAGTTCCTCCACATCATCCCAGTAGACCTATTCTATAGGTTTATCGTTATACGTCATAAATTCTTTTCCAGTCGGCTGAGAAGGAAGCAATCGCTTGATAATATACCTATATTTATCACTCCTACTACTTCTGACTTGATTTGTGGGGTCAAATTCTCGTTTATGTATGTACATTAGTTATTTCCAAAACTCTCCCATAATTTTCTTTATCTGCATTGGTATATTCTTCAGGATCTTTCATGGGAATCAACTCCTAAAGACCGTGGGTACCGACAAATTTCCAACCTCCAGTAATAATTCTACCACTTTTCTTATCGAAATCAATTACACTGCTGCCGAGAGTCCACTTCAATATTTCTGGATCGTAAGTTGGTCCGAAAGTAGAATCAATGTATGTAGACTGATTCCAAGCCTGATTGATATATTTACGTACTGGTTCTGGATATTGTGCAAAGTATTCATTCAACTGCTCGGAATTTTTCAATTAGTTGAATAGTTGTTGTGATTTTTCAAGATCATCACCTACTAAAATAGGTTCATCCTCATTATCATCAGAGATCTTCTCAATTTCAGATTCAGCTACTATATCTGTCGGTAGAAACTATCTTCGGCGGTTCAAACGCCGAACTTTACTCATCACCTTCACTAGGTTTATTGATTGTTATCGAAGGCTATTTCAACGGGGTCGATTGGAACCGAGTCGTTGGAAAACGTTTGAAAAGAGGGTCGTTGGAAAACAAAGTCGTTGTAAAATGGATCTCTTGGACAACGGAGTAGTTTTAAACGGATCCGTTTTGAACGGAGTCATTTTGAACGGGTTTGTTTTGAACGGAATAGTTGCACGTTGAAGTATTGAAGCCACTTGCTTATCCTCAATTTGTTCAAGATGTTCACTTATTGGAGAAAATATTCGTTGAATCGTTTTATCCTCCTCAAATCGCCCTATTTTGAAGGTGGCATGCATTTTCCTTACATCTCGAACCAGCTGTTCAATCTTAAGTTTACGTTGGTGCTCCTTACTCATATTCTTGGAAGTCATGACGATGAAAGTGAACTGTGCATTAACCTATTGTGCTTGTACTTTTATAAATTTATCAAAGCCTATTCGATAACTTCCTTTGTTCAAATTGAAATCTTTCACTATGACTAGAAATCCATATTTATCAGTGTTCCAAAACAAAGAACATAATTTCTTGAATTGATTATACGTCATATCTGGGCTAACATGTTCATCATAGACATGACGTAGGTTAATATCGTCCTGGAGCGCTATTCTTGACATCGTTCACAACGGCACGTATACGCAAGACTGTGAATGGTATACTTGTGAAGTTTTCTGAAAATGCTATTCTTGACCACCTTTCGCGAAATCATACGCACGATATCATTCTCACTTTAAAATATACTTGACAACAGCGCAATTGAACGTCATTATTGACATTTCTGTCATCTTGCATGCCGAAAGGCGATGAATAAATGAATTTATTTTTTGATTACTAGTGTTATTTCGTACTGATACAACTGAGGGAACTGATATGATTGAAGTAAAAGTGATTTTGCAATCAGAACACATTCATTCACTGAATGCTCGGAAGAATGCGCTCATTTTCATCATCGCCATAAAGACGTTTCTGAGAGGTTATGTTAGGCCCACAGACAAGATATCATTTTTTCATATTTCGAGGTTAACTTTGACAATGTAATCTAACTGATATAAGATATTCTGCGTTTAGAATAATTACTTACGATCACTTTTGAGTTGTGGAGGCAGAAAGTGATTGAAAACGAAAGAACGACCGCTTAGACTGATCTATCTGACTTTATTTACATAGATTACTTCGTTCAGTACGAAAGAACACTACTATTAATTGCAGATAAGTAGTTATACAAGGCGGGAGCTGGATCACATTCTATCCAGTTTTCGTTGATGAGGGTAAAAATCATTGGTAACTTGACCTCGTTTTTCCTTCACTTGAAGAACTAGTTCTTAACCTGCAGAATCGTCAATGACCAGAAGGGGTTGTTGAAAAGGACCGTGAAATTTGAGACGTCACACAATCTGAAGACTCGTCAATGTCCAGAAGGGGTCGTTGAGTGAAAAAAATTATAAAAAATTTTAAAAAAATCCTAAAAAAAATTAAAAAAAAAATTAAAAATTTTAAGAAAATTCTAAAAAAATTAAAAAAAAATCCAAAAAAAATCAAAAAAATTTTTCACCTGGTGGTGACATTTTTGATGCATCCTTTTGGTGACATTTTTTTTTGCTACCTGTTTTTTCGTGGACATTTTACTTGTGATTTTCCACCTTGAGGTTACATTTGTATTTTTTTGTTTTTTGGGTTGGTGTTGACCTTGGGTTGCCTCGACTAGAAGACATGAAAAAAGCTACGGTGTGGAAGCGGAAATGAAAAATTGACCCCATGTTGACCTCATGCTATTCATATTTATTAACCTTGTTATGATGGAAAATTATTTTTCGACTTGTTTTGAACGGATATTCATTTCACCTTTAAGGTTACATACATACGAGAACAAATCTGGTAATTTTAGTTTCAGTGTAATTAGTCTAGTCAACAAGAGAGGTTCATAAACGTATTGTGAGATCCAAGTGGAATAAATCGTCGTTCGAAAATTATTTCTGAATAATGACCACTGAATATATTCACGTTGTGTGTTCTGGACGAAGACTTTTCACTGAACTTCAATACCAAAATCATTTGGGACATTTCAGTTCTGGAATAAAGACTGATGGTAACGAAGAAAAAATTATTTCCTCTTATATAGTGTGTAAAAATTGTTATATGGCGACTAATAATAATGGTGACGAAAATGAGGACGATAAACTTGACAACAGGTAACGTAACAAAAAAATAAATAAACTCCTTGTATATCTTATTATTTCTATACAGTATTTAATAGTTTAGAATTTTCTCAGGTTCACTATAAACTTCATTTGTACGAAACAAGATCTGGGATTTTATATTGTACATTTTGCTGCATCTTGTGAAATATGTCAAGCTCCGTTATTGAAATTAAAAGGAGTAGAACCTCGTAAATATTGTGGTTATAGAGTGGAATGGTCATAAATTTTCCTTATTTATTTGAAAATTTTCTGTAAAAGGTAAGGATTTCACCTTGTGTGGTGTTATGTAAGTCAAGAATTTTCTAGAGTGTGTAACCACTCTCCCTTTTGAAATTTATTTATGCCCGAGCTAGCAGGGAGATTGGTTAAACATATATGGGTTCTAGTTTGTTCTCAGTAATAACAACAAGATAAAATGAAGGTATTTACTATTTTCTTATTACATAGATTGAGACTTATCTGTTCTTTTTATTTTATTTAATTTTCTATCGACGTTTTTCCTAGGTGGATGGTACTCTTGACTTCTGCCCTATCTTTGTCCCTAGTTTCTTGGTAGCTCCAGCTGTGGTTTCTTAAACTCCAGCCAAGGTTGTCTTTTAAACTCCAGCCAAGGTGCATGTTAGCTCCAGACAAGGTTATCTTTTAAACTCCAGCCAAGGTGATCTTTTAAACTCCAGTCAAGGTGACGTCCATCAGACGCCACAGATACTTCAAAATTTTAATATATTGTATAGTCGTTCAATAGATATGGAATATAATTCTAATACTTAACGATGTTACTTCTTCAACAGTTATTTGGCAAGAGCGATATTATACGTGCACGTGCAAATAAGACGCTATCTAGATATTCTCGTTATACGCAAGTCATTAATCATAGAGGAAACAAAAGTGACGTATCGTTTGATATCGTGAATCACGGTATTCTAGTGTAGAATTCAGTGGCGGCAGTTAAGTGGAGAATTTACACGTTACACACCCCCTTCGCCAAAAAAATTTTGAAATTAAAATGAAAATAAAGCGTATAGTCAATTAAAAATGAGAGAAAAATTAATTCGATAAAGTTATGAGAAGTTTTAATAATGCATTATCGTCGAGAAAATCATGTTTGAAAACCTGCAAAAGAAAAATCAAAACGTCAAGATAAGTCATACAATAAATTTATAAAATACTAATGTAAGTTACTAATGAAAGGTACGAGGTAAAATAATTTAAGATAGCAAATAAAAATATAAGAGAATATCTATAACTAATACACAACATCCACAACTATACAAAATTGAAGCGATGTCACTCACTGAAGGCCACCCTCCCAAGAGGAAGGTGGAGTGAGAGCCGTAACTGTCACTCAAATGACTTCGAAAACATGCCCAAAACGCTACTTAAAGCTCAATCATCATATTCGTAGTTGGCGCTATATGATTAAACAAATGAAAATATTAAAAATAGATTCACTTGTCAGTGTTTGTTGCCAACTAACTCAAAAAAAAATAAATAAAAACAGTCTCAAAGAAAAATAACGGTTTGTTCACACATTCAAGTGTAAGTTGAGATGCAAACGAAAGAAAATAAAAGAGAACCCTACCGCTACCCGAGACCAGGGTGAGACAATAGAGGGAGGGCATGATGGTTTTGAAGTTATAAAGTCTCAAAGACCACAAAACGACTTCCATCATTACTGTTGGATTTACAACAGCAACGATGTCCAATCCAAGTGATTCATGGTTCCAACTACCAAATCACAATAGTGGAACATACACCATCCATAGAATGGAAATGCACAACAAAACTCCGTGAATCACCACTCACAGGAAGACGCATCCCCAAAATCGGAATTTGTGTTTTTCCCATAAATCTAAAAATACAACTTAAGTAAAATCCGGTAATTAATGTCACAATAGGTAATAGATAAGTCACTAATAGGTTACAAAATATCTCCAAGTTGTTGGAGTACATTTTGCGTACATAAAAAAAATTCAACAACTACATTAAGAGACAAAAGGTATATTCCTATAAAGTTATTCGAAAGTAGTAAAATTAGTTAATCAGTTTATTCAGGAGTTACTATGAGACAAATTTTTGAAAAAAAAAACTATAAGAATTTAGTTGTTGAAATTTAAACTTTTTTTAAAGAAAACTAAAAGAAACGTAAAAAGGATAGTATTCCAAAAAAAATAAGAAATGAAAATTAGGGTCTCGATGTTATAGAAGTAGTGTACCTAGGGGGGTATATCCGTTCTGCGCATGCGCGACTTCAGGGCGTGGCTATGATCGGGAAGTCGGCCATTTTGTGGCGGGAAATTCAAACAACAATGTCATTTCTGCGCATGCGCGAACTCTGGACGGGAAGTCGGCCATTTTGCGAACGTCGGCCATTTTTCAAGATGGTGAACCAGGGTATTATTGTAATTTGGAACCTGACCAACAGATGGCGTTCCAAGATGGCTTTTCAAGATGGCTAACCACAGTATTATCGTAATTTGGAAACTGACCAACAGATGGCGATTCAAGATGGCGGACCACAGTTTTATCATAATTAAGAACCTGGCCACCAGAGAGCGTTCTTACAGATCACGTTCTTACAGATCACTGTATTATCGTCATCAGGAACCTGAGCACCAGATGGCGTTCCAAGATGACAGATCATTATATTCGCATCATTCAAAATCTCGCCAGCAGAGGGCGTTTCAATAGCATTTAAATTTGAATGTTTGACATATGACAGTTCTATGCTCTGAGATATCTATGGTTCAAGATGACATTTGACCGTAACGAATGACAGATGGGATGACGTATGACAGTTCTATGCTCTAAGATATCTATGGTTCAGGATGACATTTGACAGTAACGAATGACAGATGGGATGACGTATGACAGTTATATGCTCTGAGATATCTATGGTTCAAGATGACATTTGACCGTAACGAATGACAGATGGGATGACGTATGGCAGTTCTATGCTATAAGATATCTATGGTTCAGGATGACATTTGACAGTAACGAATAACAGATGGGATGACGTATGACAGTTCTATGCTCTAAGATATCTATGGTTCAAGATGACATTTGACAGTTACGAATGACAGATGGGATGACAGTTCTATGCTCTAAGATATCTATGATTCAAAATGACATACGACAGATGTATGACGTACAACAGATCTATGTTTTAAATCCAAGATGGTGGATGCGTGATGCTATGGGGATAAGCATTGGATTCCTCTGGAGTCTTTATGGGGGCCTAGAGAACTGAAATTGTAAATGGGGGTCTCCAGGTGTCTTCGGGCAGGCTCAGACGACTGAGTTCGATATATAGGAATATATGAGGTCTTCATGGGGGCCCTTGAGACTCTTATACAAATATTAATGTTATTTAACCTTACTTTTCGTTAGCTGACTTACAGATCACGGTTCAGGAATCCCTTGGAACCTTCTCAACAGAGGGCAATCATATTCAATATTTGACGTATGACAGATCTATGGTTTAAATCAAAGATGGAGGATCTATGGTCTTTCGTCTTTCAAATCCAATATGATGGATAACAGGTGACGTCACGTACCAAGTTGATTCAAAAAAATTCAAAATTGAAGAAAGTGAGCGCGAGGTTTGAACCTATATATCAGAAGTCCAATACTATCAATCTTAAAAAAAAATTCATACTGAAGAAATTAACATGTAGAATTGAACCCAGTATATCTATATTAGGAGTTCACTGTTGTACCAAGACCCTTGAGACTCTTATACAAATATTAATGTTATTTAACCTTACTTTTCGTTAGCTGACTTACAGATCACGGTTCAGGAATCCCTTGGAACCTTCTCAACAGAGGGCAATCATGTTCAATATTTGACGTATGACAGATCTATGGTTTAAACCAAAGATGGAGGATCTATGGTCTTTCGTCTTTCAAATCCAATATGGTGGATAACAGGTGACGTCACGTACCAAGTTGATTTAAAAAAAAATCAAAATTGAAGAAAGTGAGCGCGAGGTTTGAACCTATATATCAGAAGTCCGACACTATCAATCTTAAAAAAAAATTCATACTGAAGAAATCAACATGTAGAATTGAACCCAGTATATCTATATTAGGAGTTCACTGTTCTACCTGTCTACCAAGCTCAAAAAAAATTCCAAATTAAAAAATCTAACGCGAGAATCGAACCTCTATATCAGAAGTCCAACACTATCAAGCTTAAAAAAAAAATTTCAAATTAAAAAATCCCGCAGAGGATCGAACCTATATATCAGAAGTCCAACACTATCAATCTTAAAAAAAAAAAAATCATACTGAAGAAATACACATGAAGAATTGAACCCAATATATCTATATTTGGAGTTCAACACTATGTTCACTGCTCTTAAAAAAAAATTTCAAATTAAAAAATCCAACGCGAGAATCGAACCTCTATATCAGAAGTCCAACACTATCAAGCTTAAAAAAAAAAATTCATAATGAAGAAATCCACATGTAGAATTGAACCCAGTATATCTATATTAGGAGTTTACTGCTCTACCAAGCTTAAAAAAAATTTCAAATTGAAAAATCCGTTGGCCATTATAATTACATTTAATTTTAAGGGCTAAAGAGAACCAACAATATGATATCATCGAAGTAGGAGATTTTATCAGAGTTCGGTTTATTCATTTTCCAAGCTTCTCATCAATAACTCGGTATAAGTAATTCATAAATGTTCGAAGCGGTACATTATGTGAATTGACCTAATTCGGACTGCTTGCGTTGCAAAAAACGGGTCGTTGAACGTTGGAAGTCACGGATTTCCTATCTAGTCCAATGAACTGGAATATCTTTATTTCATTGTCATTTTAAACGTTCATAGATGACTGACTAGAGTTACCTTCAAATAATATAATCATAGACTCTTTGAGCAATAATTGTTGAAAATAATTAACGATTAGTTTGCGTGAAGTGTGTGAAATAATTGTGCAAACCAAATATACTTCAAGAATGAGTTCTCCTTATTACAACCGGAGTTCCAGTGTTTACCAAGTGAGTACATTTTATTTTTTAATAGATTCAGAATTGGAAATTGTATATACTAGATAATTTTTGGTTCAATCAATTCAAATCGTATATCCAAATGTGACAGAATATTTATGTCTCCTTTTAATTGAACTATATTCAAGTTTTTAACCTTATATAAATCAATAGTAAAACGAAATAATTTCATTCTTTCAACATAGATATATTCAAATTCATATACATAATGTTAAAAATTTCTATTATATAAAGCTCTCTCTCTATATATAGATGTGAATTAATAATCACTAACTTCATGATCAATAAATCTTTGACTTACCTATATGAAATTTCAGAAAAATAAACAGTCACTTGTATGTGTGTTATACAGAAAAATAACAGGGTTCTCATACCCTTATTTTATTATTCTCGTAACGGAGTACGTTAAGCGTTAAAAAGGTTTATAAATTTTTATGTAACTAAAAAATAAATATACCCTTATTAGTATTACAGATTTCAGAAAGAATATTTATACATATTTTTAATATAACTCACATAATTGATATTATTTTTTGGATATCCTGAATAGTTATCATGTTAAAATACATATGGGACCCAGAGGACTGAAATTATTTGACATAATAGAATGGAGGAAAATATTTTTTATTCAATATAAACATAAAAGTAAGATATTAAACTTAAATATTGATAAAATATCTTGTGTCTCATTGATAGTCATCCCAGAGGAATCTGAAACAATATTAAAACCATATTGAGGGCGAAGCTATGATCTGTGGTTAGAACGTTAATGAGTTTATATGAAATATATCATCAATTACATTCATTCGATAGAGACACAATTGAAACGTAAAAACATCTAATGTAGAAAAATACTTTAATGTTTCAATGTTGTAGCGTTTCAATATTCAAAAAAACAAAACAAAAACAAAATTAGTTTTTCAGTAAGTAAGGAGAATCAAATTATTAGTTTATTATTAAAATTGTATTACTCACTTTTTCATTCTTGTACCTTGTAGAAACAGAAGGCTACTCTAAGTCTGACATCCATCCATATGACGACGTTATATCCAAAAATAACGTCATACCATAGCTCTTCCATGTAGTTGGGCCTCGTGGGAGGATCTCCTTCGACGAGGTTGATGGGAATCTATTAAAAATCAATTAGGAATTAATATAGAATTGATAAATTAATTTTGAAATACTCACATTTTCAGCGGGGTAAAAATCCCCTAGAATATCCTCAGCGAATGTAGACATCCTTAATTCGGGTGACATGGACATGTTTCTTTTTATGGTAACGTAAAAAATAATTTCGCTTTATATACTCGAAAATAGATGAGATTTCTCGAAAAATGTTTTCTCACACACACACACACATGATACTTATCACATTTAAAGTCTATCTTGTGGAGTAAGATGACTACACTAAGAGATCAAATTATAACATTTCTTCTCATACGTTGAAATATCATACTATGTTGAAATTTCATAAAATCAAAAAATTTTTTTAACTTATTTCAAGCCATTTTTAAGATACTCCTAACTAGGTTGTGTGACAATTTATAGAAAAAATACTAACAAAGTCTCATAAAATCATAGAAATAACGATAAGTCATTACAGAGGAAATTTAAGAAAAATATAGGTTTATAAAATTTTTGTGTAACTAAAAAATAAATATATCCGTACTAGTATTACAGATTTCAAACGACTTCATGAAATCAACCATATATTCGAAAAGAATCACATTCCAAGAAATGTTTCTTGCATGATTTCGCTTATAATATTCAACAGGATGTTTATAAATATTTTTAATATAACTTCATATAAATCAATATACGGTAATTCGCAATACTGCTTAATTGCAACTTACAATGACTAGTGATTTCCGCAAGCTTGCTATCAATAACCCGAAATAGTAATTCATAATTACTCGAGCTATTAGTGTGGAAGTTCAGTCTTACGTTAGTTTTCCAATTGTAACACACACCAATAATTGACTGTAGTAGCCAAAATATCATATAATCGAGTGAGTTTTTGAATGATTCCTTTGAGAGCATTTTTCAATTTTATATTTTGTTTTAGATTTTATTCATACTTTTCAACAAGGATCAGGTTCAGTATTACAACACGATTTTTATAGAATATATTTTTGTTTCTAGATATGGATTTACTGAAAACATTGAATGCTGCTTCTCTTCTCGAAAAGAAGTCGAAATTGAAACTGACAGAACTGATAGTCGATAAACCCTATCAAATACATAAGGCTAAAATCGTCAAATCAACTTTCGGAGAGTCGGTGTTGCTTGATTTGGGAGATCACATCCTGTTTCTACCTAAGAGACTAAATTTAAGGTAAGATAAATATGTCAGTATATTTCAGCAAAAGATACACTCCACAACTAAATTAAGAGACAAAAGGTATATTCATATAAAGTTTTTCAAAAGTATTCAAATCAGTTAACTTCACAGTCAGTTAATCAGTTCATTCATGAGTTACTATCAGTTGTTAGACAATTTTTTGTTAAAAAAACTCAAAGGAACGTAAAAAGAATAGTATTCCAAGAAAATAAAAACAATGAAAGTTAGAGTCTCGATGTTATAGACTTCAAATAATGTATCGCACCCAACCAAGTAATATCTAATTGAACTGAAGATCCAATTCAACAAGATAATACCGCCTGGAATTTCAAAAAAGAAATTTCCACATGCCCAATGATACAACAGAATACTATACTAATTTCAATTAAAGAAAATGTTGAACTTCTGATCATGGAATCGTTAGATGTTTTGTTCAGATATTACCCTACGGTCATTCCTTCTACATATCAATTAATAAACAAAAACTAAAGGAAACAATATAGATGAGTGGGCGCCAGCAAGTAGTTAACTTGCAAAAATAAAAAAAAGGAAAAGAAATTTTAGTGTACAGTACCAAAAAAAACTGAATCTTTAAAAGATTCATGATTCTATAAATTTCAAAGTGAATTAGCAGCTACGCACAGATTTATAATTAGATATTGCATAGCGTAAATAAATTTCAGTCAATTAATAGGCATTCATATATACAAAAAAAATGTTATTAGTAAACTCAGAAACCTATTTCGCATATAGGTACGAAATAGTACAAGATAAAGATAAGGTAAAGATGAGGCATATAGGTACAAAATAGTACAAGATAAAGATAAGATAAGATATATATATATGTATATAAGATAGTTGCCAGTAAAATTTGGGATATAATGTACACTAAACAAAATTTTGAAGATAAGGGAATAGGATAATTTAAATTTAAAGGAATAATTAATCTGTAGGGTCTGTAATATCTTGTGTAATATCATGCTTAATATGTGATACGTGGAAATCGCCCAGATTATTTCCATTCAAGACCTCTAGGTTACAAACTAACGGAGACAAAACCTTTTTAACTATACAAGGTACAAATTTCTTCTTCGCAGGTTATAACAATTTGCATTAGTTTTATGTGCGTGATGGATTCTTTTCTAGACATTTTCATATAATTCTGGTAATTTTTCTTGTAAGGTAGGATCTAAAGTTTTATTTCTAATAGAAATTACGTTATCAGCATTTTCTGAAATCTGTCCATAAAAAGCACCATCAGTAACAACATTTCTAAGGAAACATAAGTACGAGGGAGAGAAACCTGTAACTTCATGCTTAGCCAATCTTATGGCCTGAGCTATCTGGTAGATATTTTGGTCCCAAATTTTGTGGTTTTCGTGTATTTTTCTTCTTCTTCTTCTAATCAAATTTCTATAACCCGGCAACTTAGGCCATGTGGTCAGACTCAAGTGTTACAGTAGAGATGCTCGTAACAAGCGTCTGGACAATAGCTGCATTCTGCAACTATTTCATGTCTCTACCAAAGTTTACGATTCACTAATAATTACTTATTTCAAATTTAATTTCACAATTTCACTACTAACATATATTATCACACACGTGTTTGATTTAACCTCTAAATCTTGGGATTCAGAGGTTAAGCGTGTGCACCGTTTGACACTCAACCTCGGAATCCCTCGTGTATTTTTTATATATATATATATATATATAAAACAGAATTCTTGGTGTTATCGATACACGTTCGTGGCAATAAAATGAAGTGAACTAGGACATTTATTTGAAACTAATCAAACAAACCTCCTAGCGGAGATGGTTATACGAGTTCATGAAACATCGAAATGCCTCCATATACCTTGGATGGTGTATGTTAGAAACATTAAGTTGTTTATCACAATCAATGGAAATGATAGACAGTCTGTTTCGCCCTTATTTGGGGCTCATCAGTATCATCCATCCATCGAAAGTGATAACCAACCAAATATTTCTAACGGCGTTATATTTTCCTTCCAGTGAGTATATGGCATATAAATATGACACAGCGCCACCAGTCGGAAACAAGTGAACCACATCTTACAGATAGAAGAAAACATTTCGGCAACGAGAACTCGTACGTCCTGACACTCGAAGGTGGTTACTATATTCGCTAAGCAAGAGTAAAGTTGATACATCAATTCGATGTAATTCAACATTCACACGCCGCAAGTAACAAGCGCTCCAATTTTATCCCTTTTACAGGTAGCAAATGAATAGAAAACAGAATTCTTCGTGTTATCGATACACGTTCGTGGCAATAAAATGAAGTGAACTAGGACATTTATTTGAAACTAATCAAACAAACCTCCTAGCGGAGCTGGTTATACGAGTTCACGGAACATGCCTCCAAATACCTTGGATAGTGTATGTTAGAAACATTAAGTTGTTCATCACAATCAATGGAAATGATAGACAGTCTGTTTCGCCCTTAGGAGGTTTGTTTGATTAGTTTCAAATAAATGTCCTAGTTCACTTCATTTTATTGCCACGAACGTGTATCGATAACACGAAGAATTCTGTTTTCTATTCATTTGCTACCTGTAAAAGGGATAAAATTGGAGCGCTTGTTACTTGCGGCGTGTGAATGTTGAATTACATCGAATTGATGTATCAACTTTACTCTTGCTTAGCTAATATAGTAACCACCTTCGGGTGTCAGGACGTACGGGTTCTCGTTGCCGAAATGTTTTCTTCTATCTGTAAGATGTGGTTCACTTGTTTCCGACTGGTGGCGCTGTGTCATATTTATATGCCATATAGTCACTGGAAGGAAAATATAACGCCGTTAGAAATATTTGGTTGGTTATCACTTTCGATGGATGGATGATACTGATGAGCCCCAAATAAGGGCGAAACAGACTGTTTATCATTTCCATTGATTGTGATAAACAACTCAATGTTTCTAACATACTCCATCCAAGGTATATGGAGGCATTTCGATGTTTCGTGAACTCGTATAACCAGCTCCGCTAGGAGGTTTGTTTGATTAGTTTCAAATAAATGTCCTAGTTCACTTCATTTTTATATATATAGATATATATATATATATATATATATATATATATATATATATATATATATATATATATATATATATATATATATATATATACAATTTCTTCTGAATTCCTTTTATTCTATAAGTCCTTGCATTGCAAATGCATTACATATGGCTTCATAACAAACTATATAACTAACGAAAGGTTCAATTTATCATAACAAGTAGCGATATATACATTTATTTGAAATAACCAACTTTTTTCTAATTCCGGTTGTAAAGAAAAATATATTGCACTTAAAATAATAATTGTTCTTTTGATTTACGTTAGTCCATTTTATAATTTTGGAATGATGAAGAGTGTAATGTGAATCTATGAAAACATACTCACATTTATTATCCAATTGTATTCACAAGGTTGATTCACCAATAACGATTAAAAAAACTTTATCTTTACTTGAAAATACAAATAGTTATGTATATTCATTTGAAAAATAGTATTCATTGATTTTATAAACACCCAAATATTTAGTTTTATTTTATTGTATATAATAATAAAAATCACTAAAGGCCCTAACTTGGCAGTTTAGGTGAATTTTACATTAGCAAACATGTAATGCATACTCAATTTAAAACTAACTGCGACAGTTCGAAAACTGTTGGATCCCACCTTAAGTTAAGTTAAGAAGGTTGGGCTTGACCATATATAATTGGCGTCCCAACGTAGAAGGCCTACATAATTGGCGTCCCAACGTAAGGGGCCTAATCTTTTTCAATTTAACTTTTCTGTTCTAGTTGGTTCTCAGTGGTAATAACTTGTGCATGAGTTTATGATTAGTGAATTGCCTTCGTTCACTGAATTTCTTGCTTAACCTTTTCTTTTTCCAAATTTTGAATTATCCCTATTTATATTTGTATTTGCTCAAATTAACTTAGACTTTTTCTCTGCAAGTTCTAGTTCTTGAATTATTGTTGCTGTTTGATTTCACTTACATAGTTTAGTTGATATTTTGAATACCTAACGTTAAAATTTATCTTTGTCGTATAACTTTTCTTTTGACTTTAATGCTCTGATTATTTCAAAATGTCGTTAAACCCTAACTTCCTTAAAGCTCATGAACTAACTTATGAAGTATCAATTCCGTTAGGAAATAAGGTTAGTGAAACTGTAGATAAAAATCGCTAAACGTTGAGGGGAGTTCTCTCACAAGAAGGGGCTAACCGAAGTTTTGTTGCTTTAGTTCCTAAATTTGATTATTCCTTATGTTTTACCTTATATCGTTTTTTTAGTTACCGTTTTCGTTTTGGTGTACAAACTATCAGGTTTATTTTTGTTGGCAATGACGTAGATATATAATTACCTCCTCTCGTTAATTATCTTGTATCTTTTTCTTGCTCGACTCATTTTCGTATCTTAGTATCTTTCAGTCGAGGCAAGAATGTTTGGCTTAACGAGAGACCTGTATATATCTGGTTGCCTATCACCTTCCTGAAGTTTATAGTGCTATGCAATTTTTAGTAAAATCAGTATGTAGCTGTCAATTTACTTCAGAAATTTTTGAAATTTGTGGATCTTTTATAGATTCAGTTTTTAATTTTGAAATCGTAGGATTTTGTTTTTCCAGTACGCTAAGGGGATGAATGGTGGAGAATGAGGAGGAGTGAATTACTTTATTCTTTTTTAGTTCTTTTTGTTTCTTTTCCAGATGCAATGATGTACACCAAAAATTTCTCCATATCGTTTACTGTAGTTTTTGTTTAGTGTACAACATTTTATCCCAAATTTTACTGGCAACTATCTAATATACATAATATCTTATCTTATCTTTACCTTATCCTTATCTTGTACTATTTAGTACATATATCTTATCTTTACCTTATCTTTATCTTGTATTATTTAGTACATATATCTTATCTTTACCTCATCTTCATCTTGTACTATTTCGTACCTATATGCGAAATAGATTTCTGCCTTAACTAATAACTTTTTGTATATATGGTTGCCTATTAATTGACTGAAGTTTATTTACGCTATGCAGTATCTTATTATAAATATGTGCGTAGCCGCTAATTTACTTTGGAATTGATAGAATCATGAATCTTTTAAAGATTCAGTTTTTTTTGGTACTGTACACTAAAAATTATATATCTTTTTTTTTATCTTTGTAAGTTAACCACTTGCTGGCGCTCTCTTATCTATATCGTTTCCTTCAGTTTTTGCTTATTAATTCATCTGTAGAAGGAATGACCGTAGGGTAATATCTGAACAAAAGCATCTGAAGAATTCCATAATCAGAAGTTCAACATTTTCTTTAATTGAAATTAGTATAGTATTCTGTTGTATCATTGGGTCTGTGGAAATTTCTTTTCGAAATTCCAGGCGGTATTATCTTGTTGAATTGGATCTCCAGTTCAATTAGATATTACTTGGTTGGGTGGGATACATTATTTGAAGTCTATAACATCGAGACCCTAATTTTAATTTTTTAATTTTTTTGGAATACTATCCTTTTTAAGTTTCTTTGAGTTTTTTTTTAACAGAAATTAACTGATTTGACTACTTTTGAATAACTTTATATGAATATACTTTTTGTCTTATAAGTCAGTTGCTGAGTGTATCTTTTGCTGAAATATACTGACATATTTATCTTACCTTAAATTTACCTATATATATCAATACGAATTTTTAGCACGTTTTGATTTTGTGTGTAATCTGTTACGGATAAGCTGTGAATTTTTGTGTACGCAAAATTATATTGACTCAAAACTTAGAAAGACTATGTAACCTATTAGTGACTTATCTATTACCTATTTTGACATTAATTACCGGATTTGACTTAAGTTGTGTTCACCTATTTTTGATTTGATGGAATTTAGTTCCTATACATATATTCGTCTTTGCTTGTGACAGGTTGTTTAAATGGTGAATACAACACATATATTTCTAGATTTAGAAAAACACAAATTCCGATTTTGGGGGTGCATCTTCCTGTGAGTGGTGATTCACGGAGTTTTGTTGATGTTGGGCAGTATAAGAGGGAAACTATGTACTGTTTCTAGTTCACGCAATGCTGTCAGCGAGAGCTACTCTACCATCTCTGTAGTTCTTCAGTGTCAGCAGAAGCCCGTGCATTTATATCCTCTGGATGGTGCATGTTCCACTATTGTGATTTGGTAGTTGGAACCATAATCACTCGGATTGGACATCGTTGCTGTTGTAAATCCAACAGTAATGATGGAAGTCGTTTTGTGGTCTTTGAGACTTTATAATTCCAAAACCATCATGCCCTCCCCCTATTGTCTCACCCTGGTCTCGGGTAGCGGTAGGGTTCTCTTTTTATTTTCTTCCGTTTACATCTCAACTCACACTTGAATGTGTGAATAAACCGTTATTTTTGTTGAGACTGATATTATTTTTTGAGTTAGTTGGCAACAAATACTGACAAGTGAATCTATTTTTAATATTTTCATTTGTTTCATAATATAGCGCCGACTACGGATATGATGATTGAGCTTTAAGTAGCATTTTGAGCATGTTTTCGATGTCATTTGAGTGACAGTTAAGGCTCTCACTCCACCTTCCTCGTGAGAGGGTGGCCTTCAGTAAGTGACATCGCTTCAATTTTGTGTCGTTATTAATGTTCTCTTTCAGATATAGATATTCAGGATGACATAGTCGTGGTATTTTTGATTAAATCGCAATCGAGGCTAATGCTCCGATTTATTTAATAATTAATCTTATTATACAAGTTTCATGTTTATATATTTTTTTGCTATTTTAAATTATTTTACTTTGTACCTTTCATTAGTAACTTACATTAGTACTCTATAAATTTGTTGTATAACCTATCTTAACCTTTTGCTTTGTATTTTATAGGTCAAACATGATTTTCTCGACGATAATGCATTATAAAAAACTTCTCATAAGTTTATCGAATTAATTTTTTTACATTTTCAATTGACTATACGATTTGTTTTTTTTCGACTCTCTGAATTGTTTTTGTAACTTGAAAGTTGAAAAAAAAATAATTTTTTGGAAAATTACTTTTTTTACCTTGGCGAAGGGGGTGTGTAACGTGCTAATTCCCCGCTTAACCGCCGCCACTGAATTGTTGATTAAAATACCGTGATTCACGCTATTAAATGCTACCTTACTGGACTCGTCCAAATACTTTTGTTTCACCTCTTAATAATAGACTCGTCCAGTCGCGAATGACTTGCGTACGAACAGCGGTATTTTGTTGAGTTGAAATATTTGACGTGAAATATTTTTCCTTTTCGTAACTACCTGTTGAAGAAGCAACATCCATCACTTCAGTAAATTTCGAATTATACTCAATAAGTATATCAACGAATAATCAATATATTAAATTAAAGTTATTAATTATCTGTGGCGTCTGATTGACGTCACTTTGGCTGGAGCTAGAAATATCACATTGGCTGGAGCTAGCAATATAACTTTGGCTGCAGCTACAAATATAACGTTGGCTGGAGCTAGAACGTCACCTTGGCTGGAGCTAAAACTATAACCTTGGACGAGAGCTTCGAATCGTGGGGACAAGAGCAAAAGAAAAACCATAAAACCACTTTGAGGGAAACTACCCATTTCCTGTGAAAGGGCATAGGGCATAGGCAATCAACCGAATATACAAACAACAGAAACTTATTAAAATACAAGATAAGTCTCCTATGTAAATGCAAAAGAAAGAAGTAAATTCCTTCATTTAAATAGTGTTATTATTACTGTAAATTTACGTGAACCCATATATATATATATATATATATATATATATATATATATATATATATATATATATATATAACCTCTCTCAGCTAGCTCGGGCATATAAAAAAGAGAGAGTGGCTACATAATATTTTTTTAAATGATTATTTCAATACTGAAAGATAAATAATTTAATATAGATAAATGAAAAAAATGTGAAATGGCGGAACATGAATAAATGAACTCAGATTTTCAAGATAATGCATTTATATGAAATAATTAGATTTCTTATAACTTACCGTCAGTTCAGTGACTGTTTTCATTAGTTCATTAGAAGCCCAGTTTAATCGTTTAAATGTCCATCCTTCAGATAAAGAAATGACAGATATTATAGGAATTAATTTGTTGCCAGATTTTGTTAGAGCTTTAGTATTACATGATATTAATGACTTACCCTCTTTGATTCTACTTTGTTAACGTGTCGAAGAGGTTAAACGTTTCTGAAATTACTTCTAACTTTGATGTAACTTGTTGGAATTATCGAAAGTCTGGACATAAATATAATACTTGTAAAAGGCCAAGAAGAAAATTTTGTTATGGTTGTGGTGTTGGTTTTATTAAACCAAATTGTAAAAATTGTCAAAAAAACGTACAAGCTGGGGAATTTATGGCAGAAAGTTCCAACCAGCCAAGCACTTCAAAGCCCCAAGCCACAAAAACTTTCTCAAAAATAAACAAAAATTAACTATTTCTCCTAACTATTTTAGTCGTAGTGATTGGGAAAATTGGCTTCTTACTATAAAAAAAATTTATCTCTCAGGTAATATCTCTGAGAATAATATGGTTCCACAATCACAACCAACACAATCACAACCAACAAGTATAACAAACTATAATGTTTCTATTCAACCCTTACTTAATAAACATGTACACGATAACAGGCCATATATAAACGTAACTATATCTAATGAACTTGTTTCTGCACTACTCGATAGTGGCAGTAACGTTTCAGTTTTAGACTCTTCTTTTTTCTATATTTTAAAGAAATTTAATTTGTCTATTGATTACGAGGTTTGAGTTAGTTTAACTACAGCTGATGGTCAGGTTAAAAATACCTCAGGATATGTAATACTACTTATTAGTGTTGATAATATTGTCAAAGACATAAAAGTTTCAGTGGTACCATCTATATATCACAAGCTGATTTTGGGAATGGATTTCTTAAAACTCTTCAATTTTAAAATTGACTTTTTCAAGTTCACTTACAATACACAACATAATACATCCACTTTCAACAGCGTCTCTTCATGCTATTCAATCTATTGATAACTTATCTGACTCTCAACGAGAAGAGTTACATGACATTGTTGATTTGTTCAAAACAATAAAATCTGAAGATAAAATAGGCAGAACACATTTATATACACATCACATTAAAACTGAAGGTGACCCTATCAAATAAAGACAATATCCATTATCCCCAGCTATGCAAACCATTCTGAACAAAGAGATTGATAATATGTTAGATCTTGATATAATTAAACCAGTAAATTCATATTCACCTTGGTTGTGTCCACTTTGGTTGGTTGACAAAAAGAATGGTACTCATAGAGTTTGCTTTGATGGTAGAAAATTGAATAATATAAGTGTGGCTGATAGTTATCCTATGCCTCTTATCGACACGATTATAAGTAAAATTAAAAACACTTCTTTTTTGAGTTCTATAGATTTAAAATCAGCTTTCTTTCAAATTCCGTTGGACGAGGAGTCCAAATTAAAAACTACATTTTCTGTTCAGGGTCGTGGTCTATTTTGATTTAACGTTTTACCTTTTGGTCTCAAAAATTATGTAACCACTCTCCCTTTTATATGCCCGAGCTAGCTGAGAGAGGTTATAAATATATGGGTTCTGGTAAGTTTACAGTAATAAAAACACTATTTAAATGAAGGAATTTACTTCTTTCTTTCTCATTCACATAGGAGACTTATCTTGTATTTTAAAAAATTAGGGTCTCGATGTTATAGACTTTAAATAATGTATCCCACCCAACCAAGTAATATCTAATTGAACTGGAGATCCAATTCAACAAGATAATACCGCCTGGAATTTCAAAAAGAAATTTCCACAGGCCCAATGATACAACAGAATACTATACTAATTTCAATTGTAGAAAATGTTGAACTTCTGATCATGGAATCGTTAGATGCTTTGTTCAGATATTACCCTACGGTCATTCCTTCTACAGATCAAGTAATAAACAAAAACTAAAGGAAACGATATAGATAAGAGGGCGCCAGCAAGTAGTTAACTTGCAAAGATAAAAAAAGGAAAAATTTTAGTGTACAGTACCAAAAAAACTGAATCTTTAAAAGATTCATGATTCTATAAATTTCAAAGTAAACTAGCAGCTACGCACAGAATTATAATTAGATATTGCATAGCGTAAATAAACTTAAGTCAATTAATAGGCAACCATATATACAAAAAAAATATTATTAGTAAACTCAGGAACCTATTTCGCATATAGGTACGAAATAGTACAAGATAAAGATAAGGTAAAGATAAGGCATATAGGTACAAAATAGTAAAAGATGAAGATAAGGTAAAGATAAGATAAGATATATATGTATATTAGATAGTTGCCAGTAAAATTTGGGATAAAATGTACACTAAACAAAATTTTGAAGATAAGGGAATAGGATAATTTAAATTTAAAAGAATAATTAATCTGTTGGGTCTGTAATATCTTGTGTAGATTCGTGCTTAATATGTGGGACGTGGAAATTGCCAAGATTATTTCCATTCAAGTCCTCTAGGCTACAAACTAACGGAGACAAAACCTTTGTAACTATACACGGTACAAATTGGGGAGCAATTATTACAAAATTCCTCTCGATCACCAACGTGAAAGATAATGTTTCTTCTTCGCAGGTTATAACGATTTGCATTAATTTCATGTGCGTGATAGATTCTTTTCTGGACATTTTCATTTAATTCTGGTGATTTTTCTTGTAAGGTATACATTTGACTTATGTCAACCACTCTTCCTTTTTTATATGCCCGAGCTAGCTGAGAGAGGTTATATATTTATGGGTTCTGGTAAGTTTACAGTAATAATAACACTATTTAAATTAAGGAATTTAGTTCTTTCTTTTGCATTTACATAGAAGACTTATCTTGCATTTTAGTAAGCTTCTGTTGATTGTATATTCGGTTGATTGCCTATGCCCTATGCCCTTCTACAGGAAATGGGTAGTTTCCCTCAAAGTGGTTTTATGGTATTTTGCTCTTGTCCCCACGATTCGAAGCTCTCGTCCCAGGTTATATTTTTAGCTCCAGCCAAGGTTATTGTCTGGCTCCAGCCAATGTGACGTTCTAGCTCCAGCCAAAGTTATATTTCAGCTAAAGTGATATTTCTAGCTCCAGCCAAAGTGACGTCAATCAGACGCCACAGATAATTAAGAACTTTAATTTAATATATCGATTATTCGTTCAATAGATACTTATTGAGTATAATTCGAAATTTACTGAAGTTACGAAAACGGAAGATATTTCACGTGTATTTCAACTCAACGCTATACCGCTGTTCGTACGCAAGTCATTCGTGACTGGACGAGTATATTATTAAGAGGCGAAACAAAAGTATTTGGACGAGTTCAGTAAGGTAACATTTGATAGCGTGAATCACGGTATTTTAATCAACAATTCAGTGGCGGCGGAATTGACACGTTAAAACTATATATCAAGAACACAAGCCCTACAGTGTAGGATATAACCTAAAATGCTCCTTTAACGATAATTTCTCACGTTACGCTAGTTGTTGCGGAGAAAATTATCTAAATTGGTTCTCCGATGAAATTGATAAAATTGGTAGATTTATTTATTCGAAAATTAAGCACATTGAACCTATGACAGGAGAGGTACCTGACGAAGTCAACACTCATTGTCATATTTGCGAAAAACCCTTCACAAATACGGATATAATTGTTAGAGATCACGATTATTTTTCCGGGGAGTTTAGGGGTTGGGCTCATCAGAAATATAATTTAAATTTTAAAAAACTTTCCATTGTGCCTCCATTCGCTCATAATCGTACAAATAACGATGGTCACTACATCGTGAAGTCACTTCTTCAACGAGGACCTATCAACCCCCTAGCCCTCAATAAGGAACGATACATTTCATTCATATTAAAACAATGGTTAAAAATAACAATTTACACATTTCATTCGCCTATTATCATACGGAAACTAGACTTAGATTCAGATTTATATACTCCTTCAAATTTATGGGAGCCAGCTTGGACGAACTAGTTTCAACCCTGATTCTAGGTAATTTCAAAAATTTGAAAAAAGAGTACTTCGATCTAGTCGTTGAGGAATTTGAGCTTCTAACCCAAAAAGGCGTCTTTCCTTACGACTATATAACCGATTTCATTAAACTTAACGATCCAACACTTCCTACCATCGAAAAATTCTACAATAAACTCACCGATTCTCATATTAGCGAGAAAAGTTATCGTCATGCTCAAAAAGTGTAGAAAACCTTTAATATTCAAACACTGGGCGAGTACAGTGACCTCTATATGAAAACCGATATAATGTTGCTCGCCGAGATGTAATGGAAAATTTTCGGGAAACGGCTACAAAAATCTATAAGCTCGATCCAATTTGGTTCAATACTTTACGTTCATACACATGGTCCTGTATGCTTGAATATACGAAATGTCGCTTGTAAATTATAAAAGACATAGATATGATTATGTTTATCGAGAGAGGTATACGTGGGGGTATTTCGTGTTGCATGAATAGATTTTCAGAAGCTAATGATCCTCGTATGAATGATTTTGATCCAAGTAAACCTACAAAATATATCTTTTACATCGATATGAATAAGTTATATGGGTATATCATGGGACAATTTTAACCATATAGACGGAGGTTCCCAAACTTTTTTTTCTCATAGACCACTTTGAAAATTTTGCTAGTTTCGGTGGACCCCCTGCAGCTACATTTCCACCATATTCCCAAAACTTGACAAAAATATGAAGATTAGATCTAAGTATGGATATTTGCGTTGGGGCTGAGTTGCAACCACGAATTTACAGTTTTCGAAAAAGAGTGAGAATTTATTGGTTAATTAATTAATTGAATTGGTGGATGTCAAAAAATTGGCCAATCACAGAAGTGATTCCATTCACCTTTACTTTTCAGAAATCTACTCAAAGCACAAGAAACCAATCAATTCTCACTTATTCTATTTAGAAAACTCCTCAACCCCAACACCCCCCCTCATTCGGATTTTATTTTAATTTAAATTTAAATAAAACGAGGAATAGTTTAATTTTTTGTGTTGTATTTATTCAAATATATAATTAATACACTATTAACTATTAGGCTTACATCACAATCGTGATATAATTAGACTTAAACGTTAATAACGTAACATAACTTTTGCAATGACAATCACAAAATAGTCATAATTTTAATGGGAGGGATGTTCTTGATGGATTGACAGCAAATTATCAATATTTTGCTCCAGTTATGTTAGAAATAACCGCATATCTGCTCTTTGTTTTTGTGAAAAAGTTGTTAACGACACTAACACTTTTTTCTGCACGATATGACGAGGAAAACGCTATCATAAGCTTTTTCGCAGTTCCCCTTAGTCCAGGATATTTTTGGAGTATTTCTGCCTGCAGCCAAAATGTTTGATACCATTTTTTCAATTCCACCTTCAGTACTATTAGTGCTAAGCTCGAGTAGCTTCTCTTGCAATATCACATTCTCCACTTCCGTTTCATCAAATGTATCCATGGTGGTATTTCTATCGTCAGCAATTGAATGTTGGACGTACCTATGTCTGAATATTCTCATCAAGGCATTCTACCTGCGATTTACTTACTTTTTCCGACACTGGCAAACACTATCATCGATTCACTTTACTTTACTCTTCTTCTCGAAATTCAGGAAACAAATAAGTAACGTTTAGCATTGGCATTCGTGTTTATATTGGTAAAAAATCAAACATCTTCATGCAAGATTGCAAGCAAGATAGGTGAAGTCAAGCCAATATTTTAGTGCTTCACTAACGAAACCAGATAAATGTTCGTGGAGCCCCGCTTACGAATTGTGAACCCTCATTATTTTGTCACAGCAACGTAGACTCCCCTTAGAGTCTTCCGTGGACCCTTGGGAGTCCACCTGGACCACTTAATCAATGATATAGAGGGTTCGAATGGTGTAAAAATACCGATATTGATGTAACCGAAATACCTGACGATTCTCCCGAAGGTTATATCATTGAGGTACATATCGATTATACCCTGAAATTACACGATCTTCATAAAGATCTACCATTTTGCTGTGAACACCTCACCCCTCTAGGAGGAGGAGTACATAAAAAGCTATTGTGTAACCTGTTCAATAAGAGAAATTACGTGATTCACTATAGGAATCTCAAACAGGTGTGATTCTTGTAAAGGTTCACAAGGTGTTGAAATTCAAGCAGAGTCCATGGTTGAAATCCTATACAGATCTGAATATGGATTTAAGAACAAAAGCTACCACTACGTTTCAGAAAAATCAATTTAAACTTGCTAATAATGCCGTTTTTTGTAAAACGATGGAGAACATTCGATTTCACAAGGTAATTCGGTTAGTAAATAAATACGAGGGTCGTTACGGAGCTAGAAATCTCATTTCCTCCCCCCGATTTCATAACCGACTTGTCTTTGGAGAGGATTTGATGGCAATCAAAATAAAAAAGTCCGAATTACTCTTCAATGTATACCCTGTATATCGGTATGGCTATTTTATTTTGTTTACGAAAACTTTTATGTACGATTTTCTTTGTGATTTTATGTTGTCGAAAGCATCCCCAGGAAGTTTTAAAATCCAATATGTAGACACTGATTCATATATATATATATATATATATATATATATATATATATATATATATATATATATATATATATATATTTTATATATATATATATATATATATATATATATATATATATATATATATATATATATATTATATATATATATATATATATATATATATATATATATATATATATATATGTGCTAAACTGTGATCCGTACAAAATTATTAAATAAAACTGTCATACTCATTTCGATACTTCTGGGACGGAAAAAGTCCCTGGTTTAATGACAAATGAAGCGAACGGTAAAATAATCACTCATTTTGCAGGTCTTCGATCCAAAATGTACAGTTTCAAAAGTTCAAGGCGGTAAAATAACGAAAAAATAGAAGGGTGTTAGATCGTATGTTGTTAGAAATAAGATAACTTTCGAAGATTATTACGTTGTTTGCGAGAGAAGGACGAAAAAGTCATTAATCAAAATTCAATCAGATTCTACGCCCATACACTGTATTACATAGAACAAAGTAAAATAGGCCTAAGTCCTCATGACGATAAAAGTTTTTTAATTCCATCGTCGTTCGATACTTTACCATGGGGTCACTATTCACTTTAATTTTTTTTTATTCTAGAGAGAGAGAGAGACTATGGATCATGAAGACCAAAGCATACCTCTAATTTCTCTTCAAGAATTTTCAATTCAAAAAATTATCGAAAATATCCAGTCTTTTTGTGACATACTTAAATTAGGTCTTCCAAAACTCCTAACTTTAGAGTTGTAACCACTCTCCCTTTTAAGATATATGCCCGTGCTAGCTGGGAGATTGGTTAAACATATATGGGTTCTAGTTCGTTTTCAGTAATAACAACAAGATAAAATGAAGGTATTTACTACTTTCTTATTGCATAGAATGAGACTTATCTGTTCTTTTTTATATAATTTTTTATCTTTTTTAGATTCTATCCTAGGTGGATTGTACTCTTGATTTTTGCCTTATCTTTGTCCCTAGTTTCTTGGTACTTAGTTCTATCTGTGGTTTTATAGTAGCTTCAGTTGAATGTTCCAGCCAAGGTGAATGTTAGCTCCAGACAAGGTGAATGTTAGCTCCAGACAGGGTGGTTTTTAGCTCCAGATAAGGTGGTTCTTTAAACTCCAGCCAAGGTGATCTTTTAAACGCCAGCCAAGGTGATTGTTAGCCCCAGACAAGGTGATTTTTAAACTCCAGCCAAGGTGACTAAAATAATTCGGAGCAAATCAACATACAATCTCAAACTTAATATTTTCCAAGAATATCTGTAGGGTATCGATGGCCAATTCAAATTAACATTTAGATTTATCTCAAGCAAAGATGCTAAGAAAGACAGTATATGTTCCAACATTAAACTGAACATAAGATATGACCACGTGAAATTTGCCATCGTTAGCCTACAAAAATCTTGTGTTAAATTGAGAGAATGAAATAAGCAAATAAATTGAAAATATTTTGAATTAAGAAATGTAAGATGATTATTTCAATATTGAAAGATAAATAATTTAATATAGATAAATGAAAAAAAATTGAATGGCGAAAAAATGAAACAAGGAATAAATTAAGATTTTCAAGATAATGCATTCATACGAAATAATTATATTTCTTCTCATAACTTACCGTCTATCAGACGCCACAGATACTAAATAAATTTTAATAAACTTTAATAAAATATTCGTTTAATAGATATGAATATAATTTTAATATCTAACGATGTGGTATCTTCAACCGATGCTTGGGAAAAGAGAGATGTAATACGTGCAAATAAGACGCTATCTCGATATTCTCGTACGCAAGTCATTGATTAATGCATTTTATAGCGTGGAATCACGGTACCTCGTTGCAGAATTCAGTGGCGGCGGTTGAGCGGGGGATTGACACGTTACACACCCCCTTCGCCAAGGTAAAAAAAAATAATTTTCCAAAAAAAATTATTTTTTTTTCAACTTTAAAGTTACAAAAGAAATTTTGAAATAAAAAAAAAATCAGCGTTTAGTCAATAAAAATGAGAGAAAAATTAATTCAATAAAGTTATGAGAAGTTTTTATAATGCATTATCGTCGAGAAAATCATGTTTGAAAACCTGTAAAAGAAAAATCAAAACGTCAAGATAAGTCATACAACAAATTTATAAAATAAGTTATTAATGAAAGGTATAAGGTTAAATAATTTAAAACAGCAAAAATATATAAGCATAACATATAAGAAACACTAAAACACTTGACTTGTCAGTCATCGATAAAATTTAAAGATAAATAAAAATAAGAAAAGTTAAAATCGGTAAATCAAAAAAAAATATCAACATATCTGTATTCGTTGAGAAGGTACGAGTTCTCATAAACTCAAGATACACTGAGTGCCTACACACTAGATAAAGATACGATATGTATGTCGACACACCAGCAAAGATAAACCTCAACGCAATACACGACTGAAAGATAATTGGAAGAGAAAAAAAGTGTCTATAATAAGACAAGTCAAAATCGAAAAAGAAAAATACATAGCTTGACTAGGAATATTGAAAATATTTAAAACGGTAGCAATAAAAAAAAAACGAAAAATTATCAACTCCTACTTTCTGACTATGGGTTATCAAGATTAGAAAATTCAACATTGAAAATATAAATGACAATAAAGAAGAAACAGATATTAATAGGATTTCAACCTGGCATCTCATGAATGAAAATATTATGTAGGCTAATTCAAAAAGAAAATTTCAATTTAATTATTGAACAAATTTTGAAATCTAATTTGAAAAATGAATTTATAGTAAAAATTCAATATATAAAACTATTATATAATCGAAAACAATTCTCTAAGTATTGACGTACAGTTAAATTTAAAGGTAAGATAAATATGTCAGTGTATTTCAGCAAAAGATACACTCAACAACTAAATTAACAGAAAAAAATATATTCACATAAAGTTAATCAAAAGTAGTCAAATAAGTTAACTTCACAGTCAGTTAATCAGTTCATTCATGAGTCACTACCAGTTACTAGACAAATTTTTGTTTAAAAAAAAAACTCTAAGACACGTAAAAGGATAGTATTCCAAAAAAAAATAAAAAATGAAAATTAGGATCTCGATGTTATAGACTTCAAATGATGTATCCCACCCAACCAAGTAATATCTAATTGAACTGGAGATCCAATTCAACAAGATAATACCGCCTGGAATTTCAAAAAAGAAATTTCCACAGGCCCAACGATACCACAAAATACCTGTTCAATTTCAGTTAGAGAAAATGTTAAACTTCTGATCATGGAATCGTTAGATGCTTTGTTCAGATATTATCCTACGTTCATTCCTTCTACAGATGAGTCAATAAACAAAAAAACTAAAGAAAACGATATAGATAATAGGAGAAAAGATAATAGGGCGCCAGCAAGTGGTTAACTTACAAAGATAAAAAAAAAGAAAAATAAATTTTAGTGTACAGTACCAAAAAAACTGAATCTTTAAAAGACTCATGATTCTATAAATTCCAAAGTAAATTAGCAGCTACGCACAGATTTATAATTAGATACTGCATAGCGTAAATAAACTTCAGTTGATTAATAGACAACCATATATACAAAAAAATATGAGTAAACTCAGAAACCTATTTCGCATATAGGTACGAAATAGAACAAGATAAAGATAAGATCTATATGTACTGAATAGTACAAGATAAAGATAAGATGAGATATATGTATATTAGATAGTTGTTAGTAGAATTTAGGATAAATTGTTGTACACTAAACAAAATCTGAAGGAAACGATAATAGAAAAAAAAAATTTTGGTGTACATCATTGCATCGGGAAAAGAAACAAAATGAACTAAAAAAGAATAAAGTAATTCCAAGCAGCCACCTCATTTATTCATCATTCAACACCATTCATCAACATTCACCCACACTCCTCCTCATTCACCACCATTCATCCCCTTAGCGTACTGGAAAAACAGAATCCTACGATTTAAAAATTAATAACTGAATCTATAAAAGATCCACTAATTTCAGAAATTTCTGAAGTAAATTGAGAGCTACACCCTGATTTTAATAAGTATTGCATAGCACTATAAGCTTCAGTTGGGCGCCAATTATGTAACCACTCTCCCTTTTAAGATATATGCTCGTGCTAGCTGGGAGATTGGTTAAACATATATGGGTTCTAGTTCGTTTTCAGTAATAACAACAAGATAAAATGAAGGTATTTACTACTTTCTTATTACATAGAATGAGACTTATCTGTTCTTTTTTATTTAATTTTCTATCTTTTTGAGATTCTATCCTAGGTGGATTGTACTCTTGATTTTTGCCTCATCTTTGTCCCTAGTTTCTTGGTACTTAGTTCTAGCTGCGGTTTTATAGTAGCTTCAGTTAAATGTTCCAGCCAAGGTGAATGTTAGCTCCAGACAAGGTGAATGTTAGCTCCAGACAAGGTGGTTTTTAGCTCCAGATAAGGTGGTTCTTTTGTAATGCCTGGTCCTGGTGGTTAAATGATACACATGTTCGTTCTATACTTTAGCTTTATTTGTACGGACTCTAGACTATACTGTTAGCCTCTCGGCCAGCGTGACGAGTCTCCAAGTCTTACTTCAGTCTTACTATATCTCTCTCCGAGATTCCCTCTGGTCTTATATGTATGTTTATACAATAACTGCTGACGGGCGACCTTGTCAAGGTGTAACCAAACATCCTTCGGTTATTATGGAGTAACGTGACACTGACCTACTGATCTACTCACCACACTTTAAACTCCAGCCAAGGTGATCTTTTAAACGCCAGCCAAGGTGATTGTTAGCCCCAGACAAGGTGATTTTTAAACTCCAGCCAAAGTGACTAA